>PVKU01002026.1:0-253101 GCA_004027475.1 Anoura caudifer | reverse complement strand
TTCTTCTTCCCCTTCTGGTACCCCTATAATTCGGATGTTGGGACGTTTAAAGATGTCCTGGAGGTTCCTAAGCCTCTCCTCATTTTTTTGAATTCTTGTTTCTTCCTCATTTTTTGTTTGGTTGTTTCTTTCTTCCTTCTGGTCCACTCCATTGATTTGAGTCCCAGTTTTCCTCCCATCTCTGTTGGTTCCCCATGCAGCTTTCTTCATTTCAGTTATTGTAGCCTTCATTTTTTCATCTAATTTGTGAGCAAAATCAACCAATTCTGTAAGCATCCTGATTACCAGGGTTTTGAATTGTGCATCTGATAGGTTGGCAATCTCTTCATCGCTTAGATAAATTGGCTCTGGGGCTTTGATTTGTTCTCCGGTTTGAGCCATTTCCATTTCTGGGTTTTTTTTTTGTTTGTTTGTTTTGTCTAGTCGCGGCTGTTACGTATGGGGGTGGAGCCTCAGGTGTTCCCCAGGGCGGGACAGCCGGTCGCTGGGTAGTGACGCTGTATGTGGGGGCGGGGTCTGAGAGGAGATAATGGCGGTTGCTTTACTCTCTCTCAGATTCCAGTTCCTTTCACCGCTTCCCCTTTGCCTGGATTATCCGAACGTGAATGTGGGACCACCCGGTCAGCCAGCCGCCTTGTGCGGCCTCACTGGTTCTGCACAGTTGCTGCCCCGTGTCCGGGGTCTGCTAGTCGCCGCCTGTGCACCTGGGGGCTGCCAGCCGCTGCTGCCTGCATGCCCGTCCGCACCTCCGCTTTTTCCTGCCGCGACTCCGCCCCTCTCACCGGTCTGGATGAATCGTTGTTGGACTTCCAAACAGTTTGATTTTCTGAGATCTGGTTGTTTTCTTGTTTCTAAATCTTTATTGTCCTTAATTTGGTTGTGAGAAGTGGCACAGTGCGTCTGCCTACGCCTCCATCTTGGCCGGAAGCCACAGTTTTCACTTTTGAATCACATAAATATGTCATATATTTTTAAAATATAAGTTAAGTTTTTTAAATCTAAATCAGGCAAATAAAAAGAGTGACCCATGGAGTTTGGGGGACAAATAGCTAACAACAATGGGATAATTGTGGCAACCATTTTCTAAGTGATCCATAATTATTATATTTTTGATCCTTAAATCAAACCTTGTGCAAGTAATCCCACATTAAAAATATCAGAAGACTTAATGCAAAATTACTCACTTTGATTAAAATGTCAATTTTTTTAAATCACAAAATGACAAAACTTAGCTTGCCTGCTCTTCAGCATTGTAAACAAAATCACTGAGTTCCTTCAAGACAGAAATAATGTTTTGTTCAATGTTTTTGAAAATGAAAAAGCATAAAACAAAACAGACAAAAAAAACCCTCTGCCCTCATGAAGCAAATGCTTCAGTTTGAGAAACCAACAATAAACAAATACATAAACAAACAAACAAACAAAAGTTAAGGTATTAGAGAAAGAACTATACATGGGAGAAAACTCAGGCACAGTCACACAGATGTCCTCAGATGTCCACTCAGAGAGCTTCAGCTCCTGAGTGGCAGGCCTACCTCAAAATGCTTATCCACGTTAATACTGGTAATTATTCAACAAAAAGAGTCATGTGAAAATGAAAGTATTTTCAAAATTCCTTAGAAAACAATCCTCTTCCCTGAAAATTAGCCACCTTATGTATTTACCCTAAAATTAAAAATGTTCTATGTGTAATGGTAGACTGAATTCTAGAACTTCTGGGTTACTAGGTGACCACAAAGTTAGAGAAAGCAGTTTTCCAAAAAAACAGCCCCTGATGCTACTGAGTTCAAATGGTGTCTCACAAATGCCAGAGTCAATATTTGTTCACTGATTGGATCAGGAGCATCTACAGGAAATGTTTTCCTTCAAACATGTTATAATTGCATAAAGAATATCATTATTTATTATCATGACTTTCCACTAGGGTTCAAATTCCTTCCTAATTTCAAAAACTCACCTGTATCTATGTGGAGAACAGCTTGGTATGAAATTTTATGAAAATCTTAGAAAGAAAAAGGAAATAAATGGCAAATTGGTTGATTTAAAATAGTACCAAATTTTCTTACAGGAAAAATAGAATTTATTTGTTATTTTTTAAATTCTAATCCTATATGGCATTCTTGAAACTCCAAAGGTTGGGCAAAACAATAAAATTCTCCAATTATTTCTAGGAAACATGTGGACATTAATGATTACCTAGTGTCTAGACATAGACAAACACTTCTTCATACAAATTCAATTTTATTTGTGCTTTTATAAGTTATTAGCGTTCATTTGGATACAGTTTTTTTGTTAAATTGCTTTACTTAATGAGGTGTGCTATGAACATGATATTGCTGACACCAGATACTCAAAAAAGATAAAAAGTAAGAGACTTCTTCAGTTAATAAGCTCTCAGGACAAAATAAATTAACATTCTTCTTAATTTGTATTTTTAATATTTGATTCTAATCATGTACTTTGCCTGCTAACATATCAAAGTAAATGTGGTTTGTAAGATATTAGAATGTTACAAAGCATTGCTACAACAAAATATTCTGAGGTAATTACTTTAATAAATGTACCATTTTAGAAAGAAGATCATCAAAGTAAGATGATGGCTGAGACAATGAAATTGATGATCTGGGTGAAAGTATAGCTATTCTTCCAAATCAATTCCCAGAGTATATGCCGGCAGACAATGGTCATTGAGAAAGCTACAGTGAATCCATTTTTCATGCATCAGTGTTTAATTCCAGGTTTATAGACCTGTAGAGAGACAGCAGCTTAAAGTGTGGTGTGGGACTAATTTTACTCTTTCTGAGTGTAAAACAAAACCCCCACAGTTACATACATCTAAATAGATGAGTCATATTTTTATGTATTTTTAATCCCAATAGTCCAATTATTTCTGAAGAAAATACTTAATTGTTTCACATCCACATCTACATTCTCATTTCTCTTGTTTTGAAATCAGCCCCAACAGGCACTAAGTTTTGGTTGTGATCACTTTCTTATTTTCTGCATACATAAAAAAGAAAAGCAAAGAGCTACTAAAGAAAATGACTTGTCCCTGAGATTTAGAGGAGTCATTGTAACATTGATAGTTTTAGTAGGTTCAGATCTTGTCTAACAAAATAGATTCTTCTTAAACGTTTTAAAAGTTCCTCCACTTAAGTTGGGAAGTCTGGGAGGAAAGCTCGACTGGAGAATGCAGGAAGCTGGTCTCTTCGGTGCCTGGTACCAACAGGTTAAGTGCACTTTCCAAGACACTCAACTCCTTTGAGCCTCAGACTTCTCATGAATTTGCCTCTCAGAGGACTGTTAGGATCAAGTAAAAGGAAATAAAATAATAGGGGACAAGTTACATGTTTAATCTATGTAAGTTTATCATTCATACTTGGCCTTAGCAAATGCTAAGGATCCATTCCAGAGTTGCCAGTCAAATTAATTAAATCACTTGATCAACTACAAATACTACAAAAATAGTTTAGGCAATGGTTGGCTTAGAATGCAATAGCATTTTGAACAGAATTTTTAAATCTCACAACTAAAATGTTATAATAGTCTTACTATGGGATCATCGCATTCCATTTTTTCTAGCTAACTACTCACCAATAATCTTTCCCTCACCTTTCCCAGCCCCATATATAGCCACTGAGTTCAAGATGAAATACTACAATAATATTATAATGCAATCATACGTCCAAATCTCCCAGAAAGGCATTCAAATGGGGGAGGCTTTCGTGTATTTTAAAGCTAACAACAATTTGGGTCACATCCTTAAGCCATAAATATTTTGCCCCTAAAACTCGCCTTTGTCCTATCCATTGACACTCAACGTTTCTGTGGCTAGTTTAGGGCGCACAGGAGCATAAACATTTGTCTATAGGCAACTGCTTTCAGGAAGAAAATGCCATTTTTAGAGCCACAATCTATCCAACATAGGATTCTGTTTCTAAACAGGAACAAAAAGTGACATTTGGAGGAAAAAATGACTGTTACTCTTTATAGTACACTTGGAAGAGCCCTAAATGTCCTTCTCATAGACTTTTATGGATTAGTCATCTTTGAGCTTATCCAAATGGCATTATAAATGTTTGTAAAGATAAAACAGCAAGGCTGAACAGATTTGGGCCATTTCTCCAATTTCTTTCTTTGGTAAGTAATTTGGCTATTATCAATCAATAACATCTAGGAATTCAATGATTCCCAAAAGAAAAAAAGAGGGTGTCTGACTTTAAAAATGAAAGTAGGCAAAGTGTGAAGTAGCACTGTTGCTGGTTTCTTCGTTTTAGTTCTGAATTTTCATGTTTTAAAATTTGAATGATATCCTCCTACAATTTCTCAACTAATACAAGCAAAGAAGAAAGTTCAATAGACTCTTTGGTAGATAAAGTCCACCAGATAGTAAAATATACTTAATGCTTACAGCCATGTACTATTACCTGCAGTAACTCATTTAATCTTCATGTTAAGCATGTAAAATACATTATTATTATTGTTATTATTTCTATTTTGAAGATGAGAACAGTGATGTTCCTCCAGGCAAACTTGCTCAAGTTCCCCAAGCTCATGTCACAAAGCTAAGATCCAAACCCAGGGGATGCTGCCCCTGGAGCCTGACTTCTTAACACTGATGCAAAATCCCAAGTTTATGATTTTAGAACAAAACAAAGGAAAAACTCCATTGTGCTCTTTAAAGAAAATAAAGGCATCTGATGCCTACGATCATGTCTCTATCTACAGTCACAATATCAGTGGACTAAATGGATCCCATCTCCCCATTCCTTTTGTCTGGATGTAGCCCAGAATGTCATTAATGTTCCTGATAATTTAAGTCCCATCCTGAAAGACTGAACAGGGAGGCACTGAAAAGATGAAACTATACTCACTCTTAAACCATTATATTTAATAAGAAGAAATAAAAATAAATTCCTTTATCTTGTAATGAATTAGTATTGTCACACTAGGAAATCTCTGGAAGCATTGTTATCCCTGGCAAGGATATTGAAAAAAGTAGCAGATTACAGATCTGTTCTGACAAACATCATGACAGGAGATTTAACACCTGAGTCAGCCTGATTATTTACGTTATCACCAGGATCAATAGTGATGTCTGCGCTGCCCGCCATCTCCGCAAGCATGGGCGATTACAGGAGAGAGAGGCCACAGCATGCCCAGGAAGCAAAGACAGCAAACTGGCTGCACATCTTGATTTTACTCTTAATATGTGATTATGGGCAAACAGTCATTTGGAGACCTCAGTTTCTCTTGTTTAAAATGAGGTCATTGGTACTGATAAAGAAATAGTTGAAGTAATGTACTGTAAAGTGTCAAACAGCATTCATTGGTTAAAATCTTCCTGATTTGCATCAAAATAAATAGGATTATAAATTGTCTTCATTATTGTTGGTCAAGGTGATGAATTAGCCATGCCACAGGCCAGGTAAGCTAGGAAATGGAGAGATGACTTAAAACATCATGTGGTAAACTGCTCGAGTAGAAAAAGTTTGTTTGCAACTTCAAGGGGAGCGTTCAAGAGGTGCCCAACCCTTTGGCATCTCTGGGCCACACTGGAAGAAGAAGAGTTGTCTTGGGCCACTCATTAAATACATTGTGACATGTAATCACAAAGAAAAGCTCATAATGTTCTAAGTAGGTTTATGATTTTGTGTTGGGCCACATTCATAGACATTCTGGGCCACATGAAGCCCACAGCCACGGGTTGGACACCCCTGGATGGGTCTCTCTGGTATACACCTTCTGGTGGCAATTGTTTGGTATGCAATAGCTTTTCTCTAGTTTTTTGAGACACAAATTTGCATTACCTGGTAGAATACTGGCCAAAGTTAAAGAACACCTTTATTTAGAGTTACGTACACTAAACATAAACAGTGAGGGGTTCTTATAGCTAAAGAAAGCAAAATTATGGTGACTATACAAAAATAATAGGAAGAAGTGAGTGTAGGAAAAGCAGAGAGAAATGCAGACACTCAGAAATACCTTAGTCTGGCAGACAGGAGACCTGATGCCTTATCTAAGCACTGTAAAAGTTGGTGTATGATTTTGCACAATTAATGTAATGTCTCTGGGCCGCAGCTGCCTTATCCGAAAACTAAATGAAATAGACTCACTAGGGTGAGTCCCAGGATCTCAGGCACCCTATGATTCTATTAAGTTTTGACAAAGAGTTGTGGTAAAGTCAAATGTTATCAAACGTAAACATTCATCCACTAAACACCCAGAAAACACTAACTGAGAAGCTATTAAGTGTCAGACACCATTTTAGGAAGAGAGGTGACAGCAAAAAATAAATCAAACAAGATGCCTGTCCATGTGACCCTGATGTTCTAGAGGAGGAAAACTTAAAAAGAAAACAAGCAAATGGATGTAAAGCATTAGACTGTTTTAACTGCGGGAGGAAATAATGGGGTGGTGGTAACTATAATATTTAGGTCCCCAAACATGTGAAGAAAGGGAAAGTGGGAACACTGGGAGGTGACAGGATACCGTCCGTCAGACCACACTCAGGTCCTGCCCTGCCATGCACAGTGATGCCGAGTGCCCCTCTCCTCACTCGGGGAGTTCCATAACCAGTGAGTTGAGGAATACCAATGAATTTCCAGAATAAGTATGGCTGATGCCTAGTGTCAGTATCGTCTTTCAACCTTATGCCTACCCCTAGCCTGCCTCCCATCCATTTTCTTTATTCATCCATCCATCCATCCAGTCAACTACGCACTCAGCTGAACCCCAACAGATATTGTGCTACATTCTAAATTATTTGGGCAGTGTTGTCATGGAATTGATTAAACAGTGGTCAGAACAAAAAAGTACAAAGATAAGTGACTACTAAGAGATAAAAGCCAAAATGGATCTCTAAGAGATTACTAAGAGAATGCAGCAAAAGGAACTCTCCTTGGAGATTGGCTGGGTAACTAGTAATAGGGACATGAATCATTTTTCCTGATTAACATAGCTAAACATTCTATTTTTTAAAAAAGAATATGACACATTTGACCAACTCTTACATCTAAGGCAATTTTGAAAGATTTAGGATGTTTTCTAAAGCCATCTGGAAATTTACCAATGTAACCCAAAAAAAGACCTTTCATGGGCGTGACACAGCATCATCTAAAGTGCTGGAGAAAGCCTTCACAACAGGGCACTCGGGCGCACCTGAGTCTGAAGGCTGTGCTGATTTACTGCGGCTGATGATGACTTAGGGGAGGTCCTATTCTTTTCTCAGCCTCAGGTGCCTGGTTTATAAATTAAAAGGATTGTTTAAATGATGTGTATTAAGTGCTTAGCACAATGCTTGTGATTAAGTAAGTGTTCATTCAATAAATAATAGGTAATATCATTACTGTTTATTGAGTAACTCTTCTATGCCAGGCACTATAGTAAGCATTTAAAGGCATTATGTGAACTACCCTCCCACAGCCGTGTTGGAAGCAGACACGATTACGCCCATTGTACAGTTAAGAAACCTGAGGCTTTACAGAGTTTACATAATTTGGTTCCATGCAGACAGGATATTGAGCCAGATGAGTTTTAAAATGATGCAAAACCCTGTATTAATTCTAACAGACCTCATTCTCTCTCCCCAAAAACCATTATGGAGACTTCATGCTTTTCTTTTAACCCCAGTCTTGTAACATTTTGCATGTGGTCTGGCTTCTCACATAGGCCTTCCTAGAAGGAAAGAAGGCAGAAAGGATGCATTTTGAATGTTTTCATCTCTATGGTGGAGATTCTTGTAAATTATGAAGTAGACATTCTGGTTTGAAACATTAGTCTTATGATTTTGTCTAATGTGCCTCCAGTCTTACAGATGGACTTGTAAGCAGAATCACATTTCCAAATTTCAAATTCAGCACTTGGATGTGTAGTGATTAAATGCCTGGATTTTTGGTAACAATCTACCTGAGTTTGAACTCTGGTTCTACCAGTCAATAACCATAACATCTTGTCATCTCAGCTTCCTCATCTAAGAAAGTAGCTTGACACGTAGACAGCACTTTATAAGTATTGACAAAACAACATCAGAAAGAAAATTCACATTGGCCCTATTATCCCAGGCAAACCCACAAGGTATTTATTATTTGCCCCACAAAGCAGAAGTTCATATGAAACAAAGTTAAGCAGACCCATTTAATTCATGGACTCTTAAATTCTTTAATGTGTTATGTACAGTATGTTTGAGTCTTTAATAGTTGGATATCATAAAGAAATAAACTTTTTTGACTACAAAATTGTTTTATTTCAGAGTAGCCCACAAAATTTATTTCCTCAGACAATACTTTAGGAAAAGGTTCACCAAAGGGAAGTGCCACCCTGATGGTCTCTTGGGAGACCATAGAACTCATGTGTCCAAAAGACAATACGAAGAAATCTCCATGCATCATATAATAATGAGTTTTTAGTAGTCATATCTTCCTGGATGCTGCATAGCACCTGTGCTCCATACTTTAATAATCTGCATCTTTTTGCACCATCTCAACTTATTTTTTAAGATCCCAGTGCCCCAGACCTTGTGACCAGATAACTAATCCAGAAAAGTAAAAAAGTAGATGATAAAAAATAGTAGTAGGTTAAACTAGCAGGTTTCCTCAGTGAATGTGTTTCTACAGTGGTTTCTTATTCTGTTTTTCAGCAAATTCTTCTTAGATACACAAACTTGCCCATAGACAGAAGGAGACAAAGCCAATGGTAGATTTTTCTGTTGGGGCTATTTTTGAGCAGTTGGGCATCTAGGAATTTGAAAGGATACGTTAGAGCTTCCACTTTCAACTGTTTTTGATTGTGACTGACTGTAATCCTCAGAGGATAAGAGAGGGATTATTTATTATTCCTCTGTGGGGAAAAATTAACTCCAGGCATAAATGTAACTACAATGGTTATTTCACAAACCTTTCACTCTAGCAAACAAATTTCTCCTCTTCTATTACAGAACACCTACTGCAAGGAAGACAGAGTCAGAACAGCACCCACGTCTTGGGTGGGGAAGATTTACTTTCTTCTTTTCTACTCAGGTCATAGCTTGTTGTCAAATTATACCCAAATGATAAAAAAAGACACTTTTCCCCAAACTTCAGTTATGTAGCTAGTTAAGAGGGCATTTCAGGTTGCACTATCCTAAGAAACTTGTTAATGAAAAAAAGAAAACGTTATTATTGATTATAAAATTAAGAAAAAAACTTACTAGAACTTGTTGGCTGCTGAAGTACATATTCGTTCTCAGCTGCAGGAGGGTACTCAGGTGTCATCCCAAGGTAGGCAAGCCAAGAGGTCTCCCCAGTGACTCTCATTCTCTTTGAGACACTAGAAATTCAGGCCTAAAATTATCTGAACCATCTAACTGTAATTGTGAGATTAACCACATCTCTCTAACATCTCAGTACCTATTTTTAAAATATTTAATCTGGGTATTATTATAGAGATTTCCAACTGAAATCACAGCAATTCATAAATGATCACTCTCACATCCTCAGGCAATGGAACAATAATCAATTTACCATAGTATTGTGGAAGGAGTTTTAGTTTTACCTAAATTTGTGCAACCTCAAGAGAAGGGAAAGTGGAGAGGAGAGAGAACACAAAATAAGCAGCAGCAGTTGCAATGAATGTCCTCTTTATCTTCTTGTTGTTTTCAGAGTTATTGACACAATTAATTACTTATATTTTCATACAGCTTTATAATGTACAAAGTATACACAAACAGTAGTTAAATGAATTATAATCAAATGATGCATCAAAAATCCTAATAAATGGATAGTTGACTAAGTGGGAACAGAAGTAAAGTCTCCTCAGTTCATCTTTCATCAGCTAGCTGAGGACAGCAGGGTGTGGCCTTTTCTTGTTTGACATGGTGTCTGGCTCAGAATATGCTCTTAATAAATACCCACAGGTTAAATGAACTAGAAATTGATGACAAAGAATGAAGCAGCCCATTGTCTGAAATACAGATTCTTAAGTAGATTTGAATGCAAGAATAAAAAGATGCTGACTATTAGTTTTCTAAGCACGTGTAATCAGAAGGTAACATCAATTTCTAGAATGGAAAGATTAGTCATTTAAAATGATGTAAGTGCATGGGTCTGTGGAAGGGCAATTGGAAGACAGATACAGGCAGAGAAAAGGACAGGGACAGTTTAGTATGGGGATATGTATTGTAATCAATGACATTTTGAGAGTTAACCAGCCCACTGTTCTGACACAGTTAAAGAACCATGATATGTCAAATAAAATATACTATCCATTTGGCCTCAACTGTAGCTCACTAAGTACTAGTACTGTATTAAACTGACTGCAAGTTGAGCATCCATGGCAAACCTAAGGTCACTTCTGCATACCTATATGTTTTTTTTAAATGAAAGGTGTCCATTAAAAACAAAAATAAAGATAAAATGCAGTATCAAGCTAGACTTATACAAGTTGATGATTGAGACAGGGCGTTTCCACTGGTTGGGAGATGAGATTTGACAGCTGGCTCTGCCACAGAAACCTGTTTGCAAAGAGAGGCAAAACTACTGTGTCTTCCTGGTCTCCCTAGCACCAACTGACTCTCACTGGGCACGAGGTCAGCAAAATGATAGTGAGACCTCAGTTAATCAATCCATATGCAGACCAGTATACTTGATTTGGCAGCTCCAAAAGAAATGTCTGCTAAGCCTCTTTACATGAGACTCCAAGCAGTGATTCAGAAAGCCCGCTATGGCTGCTTCCTCGATTGGAGGCCTGCTGTCGGGACAGACATGGGCAGCACAGAATGTGGGGAGTGCGCAGGGAGTGCTACTGATTTCCCCCACACCATGAGAATGAACATCAGATGCTGAGAAAAGAATACGAATGGCAAGGAGAAAGTGAAATTAGCAGGTGTGCAGCTAAATTAGCCAGGAGATATCTTTATGTACACAGAAGTTTGAACAGGTTTGCTTATGCATTATTAGCTAGATTTCAAGAAATACAAAAACTTACTGGTGCTTGTATTAACCTCAAAAAGGAATTTATTAACCGAAAGAACAGAGAAGGTCATAGATGAAGCTAGCTTTGGACATGTCAGGAATATTGGTCTTGAATGTTAAATTCTGGGCACCCTCTCCCCGCCATTTCTGCTTTTTCTTCTGGGCTGGCTCCTTTCTTTCTTGCTTAACATGCATTTCCATTGAGTGACTGGGATATGGCCATTGGGAACCCCAAACTCAAATCTTCCTACCCTAGAAAGCCAAGCAGAAGAAAGGACTGCTTTTTCTAAATGTCATAGATTGACATAAAGAGAACTGATTTTACTATTGTAACATATGTCTAGCCTTATACTAGTCGTTCTTCCAAGAATGCTGGATTCTTTGATAGGCCCAAGCTAGCACAAATGGATGGCCACTGTCATTACAGGCACCATCAGAACACAGAGAAAGAGACCAGTGGATCTTCTAGGTGAGGAAGGTTACCCTGGGGGTGACATCCCTGTTTTCTCACTTCACCTATTGCTAGGCATCTGGGGTTTTCTGGCCTAGTAAGCATCTGTGCCTGGCCTATCATCCTTACTCTGCTCATTTCTAACTGCCAGGACCCTGGAAGCAAACTGCAGACAGAGGTTTGAATCTTGTCACCACAATATACTAGCTATGGAAGCTTGGATGTTACTGCCATAGTGTGAAATTTCTTCAAATTGAAGTTAATAAAGAATGATATAAGAGTTAGATCACCAAGATGGCAGCCTAGGTAAACAGAGCTCACCCCCTCAGCCAACCACATCAAAATTACAAAAAAACTACAAAACTATGGAACAACCATCCCTGAGAGCCAGCAGAAATCAAGCTGAATGGAGTTCCCTGCAACCATGGAATTAAAGAATAAACCACATCCATCCACACTGGTAGAAGATGCAGTAATACGGAGATGCAGTAATACAGAGATGCAGAATGGGCTGGTCCTATACCCACATGTGCCAAATCAAAATCAGAAAGGATATCTCAGATGGGGTCCCAGACCCACACCAGGCCCTTCAGCCCACGGACCCATGCTGGGAAGATGAGTCCTGTGGCTTTTGGCTGGAAAAACCACTGGATATGGAGTTAGTGAAGGAAACTGCTAGATTCCCAGGCAGTTCCTCTTAAAAGGCCCACACATGTACTTACTCAGACTCCCTCCTGCTGAGCTCCAGCACCAAAGTAGCAGATTGAAAGGTATCAGTGTCACATGGGGAAGAACTGAAGTATCTGGCATCAAGGTGAGAGCTGAGGGACAGCTTTCTCCAAGACAGGACTTCTGGCAGAGACCATTGCTCCTCTACTGAACCCTCCCTCCACAGAGCCACAGAGTGTGGTGTGCAAAATAGCTGAGACTCCTTCGACTTGGCTCACATTCTTTGCCTTGCCCTGGTGATTCCCTGAGACTCTGCCCCACCCAAATTATGGCCCACCCAAGTGGAAAATAGTGGCTTTTCCATATGAACAACTGCCTTGGAACATGCTTCTAATCTTTCTAAATCTTCTCTACGAGGAGCAGTTGGCCTCAGGAAGCTCCATACCTTGCTAAGTGGCCACAGGCCAGGCACTAGCAGCAGATGGCCTTGGTTCACAGCCTGGCTTCGCTAGGGCACCTCCAAGCCCAGCACAAGAAGCAGCCAGCTGATGATAGCTTTGTAGCTTATTCTAAGTGGCCCAAGACAGAACAGAAGTGGGTACTAGAACCCTGCTGAAGTAATCCCTGCTCTATGGAGTGGGCCCTGCATAGATGATCCTCCATGGAGGGCAGAGGTTGGTGATCAGTGGTCACAGCCCATCCTTGCAGCTGACTGGCCTGAGTAAATCCCTCCCATTTATCTGCCAAGAGCAACCAAGGCTTAACTATAAGAGGAAAATATAGTCAGCCCATAAGGAGGGCATACTTCATATATCCCTGATAGGGGAGGCTGTGCCACTGGACCCCATAGGAGATCTACTACATTAGGCCATGCTACCAAGATAGGCAATCATTGCAGCTGTACTTAATACATAGAAACAAACAAACAGAGCCTGCCAAAATGAGAAGACAAAAAAAGCATGGCCCAAATGAAAGAACAGATCAACACTCCAGATAAAGACATAAACAAAATGGAGATAAGCAATGTATCAGATGCAGAGTTTAAAACACTGGTTATAAGGGTATTCAAAGAACTTAGTGGGGACCTCAACAGCATAAAAAAAGATCCAGTCAGAAACAAAGAATACACAATTGAAATAAAGAACAATTTACAGAGAATCAAGGAGTAGATAAAGCTGAGAATCAAATCAATGATTTGGAACATAAGGAAGTAAAAAATAACCAACCAGTACAATAAAAAAAAAAGAATACAAAACAAATTAGGATAGTGAAAGCAGCATCTTGGACAACTTCAAGTGTACTAACATTTGCATCATAGGGGTGCAGAAGGAGAAGAGAAAGAGCCAGAAACTGGAAATCTATTTGAAATAATAATGAAAGAAAACTTCCCTAATTTGGTGAAGGAAATAGACATACAAGTCCAGGAATCACACAGTCCCAAACAAGATGGACACAAAGAGGCCCACTCTAAAACACATCCTAATTAAAATGTCAAAGGTTAAAGATAGAGAATCTTAAAAGCAGCAAGAGAAAAGCAGTTAGTTACTACAGGGGAGTTCCCATAAGACTGTCAGCTGATTTCTTAAAAGCAACTTTGCAATCTAGAAGGGATTGGCAAGGAATGTTCAAAGTCATGAAAAGCAAGGACCTATAACCAAGATTATTCTATCCAATGAAGCTATCATTTAGAATGGAAGAACAGGTAATGTGCTTCCCAGGCAAGAAAAAGCTAAAAGAGTTCATCATCACCAAACCATTATTATATGAAATGTTAAAGGAACTTATTTAAGAAAAAAGATCAAAAGAAAGAAGGATCCCCTACCCTTTGCAACAGCATGGATGGAACTGGAGAGCATTATGCTAAGTGAAATAAGCCAGGCAGTGAAAGACAAATAGCATATGATCTCACCTTTAACAGGAACCTAATCAACAAAACAAACAAACAAACAAGCATAATATAACCAAACACACTGAAATTGAGAACAGGCTGACAGTCACTAGAGGGCAGAGGGGAGGGAATTTCAGGGGAAAATGGGAAGGTTTAGAGCAACAAGTATAAAAGACACATGGACAAAAACTAGGGTGGGTGGAAATGGGAGGGAGGTGGGGAGGGCTGGGGTGGTGGGCTGGGAAGGGAGTAAAAGAAAACTGTACAAGAACAACAATTAAAATTTAAAAAGAAAAAAGAAAATCAAAGCAATGAACAATTAAATGGCAATAAATACATACCTATCAATTGAATCTAAAAAATTAAATAAACAAGCAGAACAGAAACAGAATCATAGATACAGAGAACAGTTTGATGGCAGACATATAGAAGAAGAAATTGGGAGAATCAGTGAAAACATGAAAGGATTAAGAAGCACAAATTGGTAGTATAGAATAGTAATGAGGATGTAAAGTACAGTATAGAAAGTACAGAAGCCAAAGAACTTATACACATGACCCATGGACATGAACAAAGATGTGGGAATTGCCTGAGGGAGTGGGGTGGCTGGGTGGATGGGGTCTGGGGGGAAAAAATGGGACAATTGTATGTATTGGCGTAACCAATAAAATATAATTTAAAAAAACACATAGAAAGTATTAAGGAGTTCATAAGGAAAGTTCAACCTGGTCACAGAAGAAGTGCAGTAGAAAACATGAAAGATTTTCTCAAAGGAAATGGATCTATTTCATAAACAGGAAGGAATGGAAACAAATAATAGGTGTTGATGAGAATATGGACAAAGGGAATACTTGCGCACTCTTAGTGGGACTGTAACTTGGTGCAGCCACTATGGAAAACAGTGTGGAGATTCTTCAAAACATTACAAATAAAACTGGCATATGTCCCAGCAACTCCACAGCTAGGTATTAATCCAAAGAAAGCAAAAATACTAATTTGAAAGATATATGCACCTCTGTGTTCTCTGTAGCATTACTTACAATAGCCAAGCTATGGAAGCAACCTAAATGTTCATCGATAGATGATGGATAAAGAAAATGTAGTTTATATGTACAATGAAATATTACTCAGCAATAACAATGAAATCTTGCCATTGCAACAACATAGATGTACCTAGAAGGTGTTATGATAAGTGAAATAAATCAGACATAAATATAGTATGACCTCATTTCTTTGTGGAATATGAAAAAAATTAAACAAAAGAAAACTGAAACAAACCCATAAACAGACAAGAGCTGATGGATGCCAAAGGGGAGGGGATGGTGGGATGGGATATTTTTTAATTAAAAAAAGAAGGGGGTGGGAAATACATTGAGCAGGAAGAGAAGTCACTACTAAAGGGACAATGTACTGACATTGGGACAAATACGTATGTGGGGAGATGCATGCTCCTTGAAGACTGACTAACTAATGCTTAAAACAAAGCATTTCCCCAATCAATATTAGCAGGATGTTTTTTATTACAAGTAATAGATATCCAAACCAAACTAGTTTAGAGAATAAAGGAATTTATATTACTAAAATAATTCAAAGGTTTTAGTGGTTCTGGAAAATGTTTGACTTGAGAGCTTTTTCTCAGTGTTGGCTGCATTATCAGCAAGCTTCCCCTTTGTGGTCTTTAGATACAAGGGGGAACTCCCCAAAACCTAGAATTTATTTATAAAAAATCATGTACTTATTCTTACATGTCTGAACATCAGTCACCTTCAAAGTACTCCCCATTTGATGCAATACACCTATTGAGATGTTTTTTCCACTGCTCAAAGTAGTTTTTGAACTCATTGATTTTGATGCCTTTTAGCACTTCCGGTGTTTTTGTTTCACCTTTCATATCAGCAAAATGTATCTCTTTGAGGACATTTTTCATCAAAGCAAACAAAATTAAGTCACTCAGCGTGAGATTGGGTGAATGGGGAGGGTGGATTATGGGGGTCATGCCATTTTTGGTCAAAGACTGTTGAACACTCAGTGCAGTGTGGGCAGGTGCACTTTCATCACCCATAATGAAATGGGCAAGTGAGTTGAAAGAGTCTTCAAAAAAATTCAGTGAAGCCTAACACAGCCTCTCACAACAATGCCAGCTGGTACACAGATACAGATGTGTCCCTAGAACATTCACCATCTGGGGCAAGCCTGTACAACAAGGGGCCCACCCTCCAGAAGATAATTCTGGTTTTTCGGGTCCTCCCTCATAGCTGTGGATAGCCTTCAAGGTGTCATGCTTTTTCATGCATGATAAGCACAGAAATTAATCTTTCTCTAATGTCTAAATAAAAGATCTGAGGTAAATCACAATACAAAATATTGTTTAGAGAGAAGCAAAACAAAGGAAAGATGATTACAAATATGCAACCATATGCACATTTGAACTTTAAATTTATATTTGTACTCCTAAAAAGCCCAGTAAAATACCAAGTTATGTAACTATCACAAGGAATATAAACAATTTATCATTTTGAATTTTGTGCTAGCTTTATAAATTTATAAAAAGAAGCTGTTTTATTCATTCTGAAACATTTCATATGTATAGGAATTTTCTTTTTTAATGTTTGAAGAAATTTCTTATTAAACTAATTTGTGAATCATTGTGTTACTGTCACTTGAAACACTATTATAGTTAATTGCTTAATGGTCTATTTAGGCATTATATTTTATTTTGAGTAAATTTAGTTCATTTATATTTTCTTAGAAGTAAATTATTTTTAATATCTGTTGTATTTATTTGTATATATTGTTTTTGTTCCTTCCTTTCTTGCACTCATCTTCTGGATTTTTACTCAAAGGAAATGGATCTGTTTCATAAAGAAGAAAGAAAGGCAACAAATAACAATGTTGATGAGGATATGGAGAAAAGGGAACCCTTTCTTGAATGTCTTCTAGATGTTATTTCTATTATTTTCTAAAAAAGGAAACCCAAAAAATGAAACAAAAATAATCTTAGATTTGCCCATCCTATTACATTGTCTATAAGAAATTATTTTTCTGCTCTCACACTCATTTCCTTCCACATACTGCTCTTACGTTCGCTTCTTTTGCCTGTTTAAGCTGAATGCCTAGCTCGTTTGTTTTCACTTTTTCTCTTTTAATATATAATCTTTCAGGTAATGAACCTACTACTGATTTAATAGATGTTTCATTTGGTTGTTACTTGTATAAGTTGTAGTATTATCGTTTTTTAAAAATAATTAAGATTCCTTTCCTTTATAAAAATGTCTGAGTGTTGGAAAATTTCCCGTTTAAGTTTGTTATTCATGTCTTCGATATATAATGGGAGAATGTAGTTGCTACATTTTGAGTTTTTAAAGAACAAGTTTTAAACACGTTCCACTGATGTTTGAAAATAATGATATTCTTTTTATTTTTGGGTGTAGATCTTTTCATATATCTCTTTTATCAACCTTCTTGGTGTTTTGCAGATTCTCCATTTCTATAATTTGGTTTCTTTTAACTGACATAAAAGAGAGTGATGTTTTCAGATTTCCAAAGTCAATTGTATATCTGTTATTTTTCCTTAGAATTATGTATTTGCTTTATATACTTTTATTGTTTTATTTTGTCCATTAAGTTTCATTGGTTTTATGTCTTTACTACTTTTTCTTTGGCTTTTAATTCATATTTGGCATTTGCTTTGCTGTCCTTTATATATTTGGCTATGTAATTCAAAAATTACCATTGCTAGTGTCAGAAAAACACATTAAACAAGATAAGTCAAAAAGAAAAGTTAATTAGGTGATGTTGAGGTTTTTCACAGAAAGATTGAATCCCTAAACCACAGAAAAAGGGGGAACGCATGCATTCTACTCTGTGGGCACAGAACAAGAGCAGAGGCAAAGAGAAGAATATGGCATGTGATTTGCAAAGCATGTGCTCAGTTTGTGTTGAGAATGAGTGGAAAATCGGGGTGGGTCGTGAGGTCCATGTTTGAGTCTCAGGACGAGGCTTGTGTCTCAGATTTGTGGCAGGCTTCACCAAAAAAAGAAAAGCTTGCTTTGCCTCCCTGGTATCTTCGTGTCTTAACCACACAAGTTGGCCAACAGTCTTGATCTGCTACTCATGGTTTGTGTAAAGACCAACATTTCCAAACCCTGAGACCAAATCTGTCCTTCATTACCAAGGAGGGCTGAGCTGAGGTCGGAGTCCCGCGAGCAGTACTGAGCTGGACACAGAATTAAGAGCCTGAAGAAGAAATTCTAAAGAAGGTAAAGTCAAGGACCCAGATTCCTAGGGATGGTAGAAAAAGTTCTCTTTGCTACTGCCAGTCGGAGCTCACCCTTAGAGTTTCCAGCCTCACTCCCATCTTCATCCTTATTCTACATTTCAACTCAGCATACCTCCCTCTATCCCTGCTTCAGGGACCAACTAAAACTAATATGTTGTGACATTCTGTCACACTCCGAGCTTGTTTAAATAGGGATAAAACTATTACCAACCTTCCTCTGGGGCTGAGAGAGGAAATTACCAGTAACATGTAAATCCCACGGAAAGTAAAAGGTGTTAGATGCAAATGAAAAGTGTTAGCTAAATGTTAAAGAAGCCGAAGAAGAAATAAAAAGCAAATCCTCTTCTCATTGCCTGCAATAAATTGAAATCTCCTTTGTTTAATTGGTGAGGATAGTTTCATTGTCCAAGCATCTGATTGTAATAGCTTTACTACCCACAAATCTGTGAAAAAGATAATTTTATCACATTAAAACTATCTTATCACCACAACCATGATACAGACGCAATGGAGCAACCACACTTCTTCTTTGATGAATCCAATTTGGTTTTTATAAGGCAAATTTTTAGTGGCAGATAAAAGCACTTTTAGATGAACTATGGAGTGCAAGGGCAGTGGTATCCGCAACGCTTTATCTGGCTGAAAGCTTTACTGCTCTGGAGGCACAAGCAGCTGACCTAATAAACCAGAGACTTACAAAACTCATCCGATAAAACTCAGGGATTTTACAGCCACACGGGCCTTTTCAATTCCAAAAGCAGTCATGACATGTAATTGTCACTACAATTGCTCACACACATTTTTGACTACTGTACTATTTTTTGGAATAATAACTCTGAAGACTTCAGTGAAAATAATCAAATAATACCACAGAACTTGACAACATGTTAATGCAATGTGCCAATAATGAAATTCTACAGAGTGACGGTTTTTCCCCAGCTGACCGGACCCCCACCACCACTGCACCCCCACCTCTCCCTCTGCTCTCGTCGCCGAGGACTCCTGACACACAGCCTTTTGTCCCCAAGGAGCCAGCTCTCTTCTGACTCATGACCAAGGCTTCTTTATGATTCAAAAGTCAAAATGCGTGCTTGCTTAGTAAAATAGTAAGAGTGAAATTTTATTAATGAAGACAGACTTTTCTTTAGAAGTAGTTCTCAAATATCTGCCTACTGATGATATTAATGCTTTCAAGTTTAACTTGGTGAAATAGTCACTGAACTAAAAATTCTGGGGGAAATATTCTCATTCCTTGACTAAGATTTTACAACTTCCATGTTTGTTTTGTTGATATTATGTAAACAAAAGGAATCTAACATTTTAGCTGTCCCAGAAGTTACCCTAAAATGTTAATAAATATTTAATTATGAGAATATTACTTCTATACTCTAACCTTAATTATATACAAAGCACATATTGTATAAAGAGTATATCAGTTGTTAGTATAATTCTTATTTTAATATTATTAATCTGTATGGTATAGTCTGATTACAAGGTCATACTTTCGGAAAATATCTTTAAATACATGATTTCTAAAAACAACTATTCATAGCAATCATATACAATCATTCCAAGTCCTGTATAAAACGTTCCCCCTACCCCCGCCAAAATCAAAAGTCTGGAAAGTCAGGCAGGGAAGAGAGGTTGTCTGGTGCTGGGCGGGTGCCTCTGTAGGAGCGTTGCTAACGCCTCCGACATTCCCGAGTCCTGTCTTTCATGGCCACGAGTGGCTGCCATGGGTCAATGTCTATTCCTCCAGTTGAGGTTGAGAACTCAAGTCTCTACTTTGCACAACCCGTACAGTGTAGGCAGGCAAGGAAGAAGGTTATTTGGATGTATGCCTACCTTAGTAATAAACCAAATCACTACTTCATACAATAACTAGTCAGAAAAATTAATGGAAGAAAAACACCTTATTTACAAAAGTAATTCAACCATAAACATTGAGGAATAAAGTCAAGAAAAATATGCAAAAGCTAAATTAAAAACTTAAAACACTACAAAGAACGTAAAGGAACACGATCAAATTGAAAAGGTTTATTATAATTCGGGTAAAATGACTCAGCATCTTACAGATAACAATTCTTTCAAAAATAATATGTGACTCTAACATGATTATAACCATTGTTTTGGTAATTGACAAGATGTTCCTAAATTCTTCATAGAAAAATAAATAAAATAAAATAAACAATTTTTGACAATATAACAATAACAATGCAGGACTGATTCTACCATATTTTATGGGTTCACAAAAATTAAAACAGCATGGAACTGGCTCACAAGTAAACAACAATTGAATAAGAGCCAAGAAATACACCCAAATGCATACAGGAACCTAAAATATGACAACAAGCTATGTTATGAAATAAATGATGTTGAAACAATTGGAGAGTCAAACGTGTTAGTGCAGGTGGGTGGTGGTAGAGATGCTCGCTCTACACTTCATATTTTACTCCAAAATAAATTCCAGAGAAACAAACAAACAAAAACATTAAAGAAAAATTGATGGTTTAAAACTGCCCGAGTGTTAGAACACAAATACCAGATGCCACAAGAGAAACGTATGTCCAATTTGATGACATAGGGTTCCACCCAAGGAAGAGTAGTGGGAACTGAATTCATCCTCCCATCCGGAAAACTGCACGTGACGTGAAACAGCAGGTTCTGGACACTAGGATCAGGCGACAAAGCACGCTGATCCCTGAGAAAGGAAAGACAAGCTAAGTAAGCTTCAGTTTCTTCAAAGAGAAATTATAATTTTTAACTCAATGAAAATTAAAATACCACATCAGAGTTTGTGGGGGGTTGCTAAAGGAGTACTTGGAATGATAGTAAAGGAACTTGAAGAAACTTTTGGGGTGACGGATGTGTTCACTATCTTGACGGAAATGGTAGCTCCACAGGTATAGTCATATTTTCGAACGTTGAACTGTACACTTTACACATGTGTGGCTTATTGTAGGTCAATTACACCTCAATAAAAGCTATGAAGAAAACCATATTTGTATGACATAAAAATAAAAAAGTAATGTTCTTAGAAAAACTATAAACAAAATTAGAAAAGCTCTGTTTCAAAAAGTGTATGCAACTCATATCACAGTCACGGTCTAATTTCCTTAATATATAAAAAGCTACTATATGATAATAAAAAGACAAACAATAGACAATGGTAAAAATACATGAACAGATGGCATAAAGAATAAATAAATATGTTAAACAAAAGAAAACCTCCTTCACAATAGAAAAATGCAGCTTAAGACTACAAAGCCATTCAAATCAGAAAATTTGATAATATATTATCTTGATGAGGATATAAGTAAACAGAAATCTTCATCTACTATTGTTTTATTGTGTAAGTGTAATTGATGCAACTCTTCAGCAATTTCAAAAAAGTCAACAAATTTTAAATCCTGCAATGGAATGTATACACATGCATACATACATGTATGTGCCATATGAGCCCTGTAGATGCCTAGAATAGTTCTCCAATTATACTCTATGTGTTGCTAGGGAAGAGGGCTATACACTATTGAAATTTGAATATTTTTGCAGTTTGCATATATTATTTATTAAAAAATGTGTAAAAGAGTTGTTTTGGAATTATCTGGGTATTTTTACATATATTTAAATTACATCAGAACAATTCTTAGTTTACGTAACAATTGATACTTTATTCTGTATATCACCAAATTATGTAACATTCTACATACTAATAAATATTACCATGATAAAAGTGAAAACAATGAACAAGTATAAAATGCCCTTAGCAATCATTAGGCTCTACTCATATTTATAATGAAAAAAGAAAGTTGTTTTATTTCACAAAGAAAAGTAATTCTCTTGTATTAAAAAGAATGTAAGCAAAGTGTGTGTAAATATCACTGGAAATAAAATGAACAATTTGTGAAGATGCTTTAGAAATGAGCAGAGAGAAGAATTGGCATAAAATTGTGCTTTAGTTATCAAAGATATTATGAGTGAAACAAAAAATAATTCTAAAAATTCCATCAGTACCAGCTTGAAGTCTTTTATCTTGGCAAATTAACTACCAGACACCATGGCAGAAGCATAGTGAGATATTTTTATTCTATATCCAATTTAGTAAAAATGTCCAGAGGAAATTTTATACAATTTATAGAGCCAGGGTCATTTTTTTCTAAGTACATTAAGCCACTATTGGCTTTGAAGTTCTAAAACCTTTTTTAAAAAGAAATTTAAACTAGGTCTTCCCACTGAATCTCCAGGTACCCTGCCACCGGAAGTCAGGCGTATCTGGGCTCCTGTGCTATCGCCCGTGTCTCCTGAAACGCCTCACCCACTTTCATTCACCTGTTGGAATCCTGTCCCCCTTCGAGGACCACCATTAAGCACGTTACTTTCTCCCTTTACCTCAAAGGAGGCGTTGATTCACCTGGCAATTCAAACCATAAGACCATTGTTAAGGGTGATAATAGCTACAATGTATTTTTAATTTTTCCTGTGTTTTTCCCCAAACTCTGAGATCATAGTTCTGAGATTTTAATAGTTATAAATATGAATAACTTTTTACTCTTTAATAGGATGTAACAAGTGACAAATTATTTTTATTACTATAATATTCACATAGCCATCAGTGAAATATAGCAACAGTCATTGTATAATGAGTTTTTAAAACAATTGTGATAGGTTTTCTAGGAGTTGAGAAGGGAGAGGCTAAGTACCAGGTTGCAGAGTGTAGACGTTATCCTGCAAGCAGTGGTGAGGTGAGCCATTGATGTGTAATTGGACTAAAATATAATGCATGGACTCTAAATTTAAATAAGGATATGTAGAAACTGATACAAAAGGTCCAGACTTTCTCTAAATCCTCTGAAGATCAAAATGCCTATCTGGGTGACTTGGAATTGCTAGAAACCCCATTTAACATCTGTAGGTGAAGGTTAAAACGTCTTTATTTTGTTGCAGTAGCTATCCTGAAAAATACTTACTAAGCAGCTATTATACGCCAGGCTTCGTACCATGAACTGGGAAGATTTCAGTCAAGTCCCTCTGCTGAGATGATTCTTTTATACAGCTGCTTCGACCAGTGTCGTCACTACATTGAATCTGCCCTCCTCCGCTAGCCTGGCAGCTGCTGAACCCATCTAGACCCGGAGGACTGCCACTCTCTACACCATGAGGCTTCAAGGGCCGCCGAAGAACAGAATTGGAAGTGAGAGAAAACATCCCTTTCTCAGGGACACAGAAGTAAACAGCATGTTCCCAGGCCTGCCTCCCATGCTATCAGAGGGTGGAGGACAGGCTATCTTGTTTTGCAGAATTAAAACAATTTTTATCCACCTCTCCCTTCTCTGCTCCCCGTATACAGAGTGTCAATTTTATTGAGACTGAAGAAAGTATATTTGGGGGCTGGCGGTTTGGGCTCCGGCTTCAACTCGGGGCTATTAACAGAAAGTAATGCATAAATAATGGAGAGACAACTCCTTAAAGTTTTACTTTGGGATTTCACTGAGAGGAAGGAGGTGATGTGGGGTAGGAGGTGAGCATGGATAAAGGTTTCCTTCTGTCAAGCCCCATCTCCTGAGTAATTTAAGCAGAATTCTGGACAATGGTGCTTTTTATGGAATTAGAGAATGCATATAGCTTACACATCCTTTTTATAATCTTAGAACACAGTGGCTGGGTAAAAGTCGCAGGTGATCAAGTAGGTAGTCCTGTCTTCCCACTACCCATCCCTTTCGCTCCAGGCTTCATCTAGTGCTTTACTGTTTCCATATGTAAGCACTTATCTAAAGGTTAGTGGTACACCTGGCCAGGTAGCTCAGTTGGTTAGAGTGTCGTTCTGATGAGCCAAGTTTGTGCGTTTGATTCCTGGCCAGGGCATGTATAAGAAACAACCAATGACTGCATAAATAATGGGAACAAAAAATCCATGTTTCTTTCCCTCTCTTCCCCTTCCTCTTTCTCTCTAAAATCAATCAATAAAATTAAAATATATAAATAAAGGCTAGTTGTACAATTTTAAAAGTTTCATATGGAGCACAGTAAGCTCTTAAGAGGAGAGGTTATATCAATTCAATAATGAGTAAGTATTTGATGATCCACATGAAGTTTGTCAGCAGTGCTCCTGTCAGCAGGAATAAAATAAACAGGCTCAAAATAACTGACCCAAAGGGATCATTACCAATCATATTATAAATATGTAGGACTCAAGTCAGCAACAATTACATCATCCTCTATCATATCCTTAGGTCCATGCCTTCTCTATTCCTGTTTATTAAATCAGCTCCCGTTGAGAAAGAGACATGCACTTTGATTATCAGTGTGCGTGCTCTATATTCAGTATCTGTTTCCAGTGCAATCGCTGTATAGAAACTCACACTAGTGAAAAGAACATCCATCTTCCCTTCTTTCTGATGGAAGATGAGTTTTACTATGCTTCATATTTCCACTGAAAGTCAAGACTACTATTTAGATGCCTTGTGCCTCCAAATCCTGTGCCCTTTTCCTTCCGTTTGCACATTAAATTCCCCAAGCTGAAAAAAAATGTAGGTTAGAGCATTTTATTCACCTGTGTCAGAATTGAGTTATTTTAATAAGAAAAGTGCCTGAAAAGATGTCATTTCATTAAGAAACTAAAAGGCCCCTAAAAAGGGAGGAGGTCCACACTACCGGACGATCAAAGCGGTTTCTTGGGATGGCTGCAGCCATGCGCAGCTGAGATGCACGGAGGCAAGGCCAGTGGGGTCTAGCCCTGAAGCAGGATGGCCAACACACTCAGGAGTTGACGAAAGATGACAGGAAAATAGTAAATAGTCCCAAAATACACCAACATTCACTGTGGGAGTCTACCACAAATCGGGAAATTGTGTGGCATATGGAGACCGCGACGATACAAAAGAATTAGAAGTGATATCTCAAAACTTCAGATAGATAACCAATGGCCAGGATATTTAACCCAAAAAGACAGGACACAGGAGGTGCGAAACCAAACACAAGGACCTTTAAAATGGGGGCGACACTTTGAAATTGTCCAAAAAGCTTTTATGCCCGGCATATAAAAGTTGAAACAAATTCCCAGACATGGTTAAGGTTAGGGACTTAGGTAGAAACTGCAAGTAGAATCATTAAAACGAAGCAAAACAAAATAAAAAGAAACCCTCACCGTTACCAAGCGCTTTTTATCTGCCAATCACCGTTGCAACTGCTTTACATTTGTGGTACGTCTCCTGGACAAGCTTGACTGCTGGGACCCAATCAGAATGCAACTCCGGTTTTCATTCCCTCTCTCTACAAAATGCACTCAGTTGGGAAATTTCTTCCTCGCTTCGGGAAGAAAACTTGAGTGGGCCCTATGAGTTTTCTGTCACGGGCAATATGAAGCCCTGCCATCTCTCTACATTATAAGTACAGCCTCAATTTAGCAAATTTAAAAATCCCCTTTTCTGCATAATAATCAAATTTACCCACTTGATAAGGGAAAAAGACGGTATCAAAAGGTAAGGAAGGAAGAAATTTCTTACACAAACATAAGTTTCCAAAAATAATGTCCTGTTCTCTGTACTTACTAGGCTCCCACACCTGACCCTTCCTTCACTGGGCTACTGGTTACTACTTCGAAGTCCCCCGGTCTCAGGAAAATGGACTCTGAGGCTACTTTCTCTCTCTTTCGCTCTTAGAAATTGCATGGTCCATATTCATCTTCTGCCATCTTAAGACTGATGATCTTCCAAGCAATTCCTTTGGACACATCTCTCAAAATATATCTAGTCCACATATGATCCATAGAAAACATTCATGCATTTATTTCTGGAACAAGTGTCAGGAGCACAGGATGCGGGGCAAAGCCAAGGAGTTCAATTTGACTTAACTCTGACAGCCAAGTTCACCAGATTTCTAGGGTAACAATAACATGTCAGACTACTGTATCAGCCAAGTGATAGTATATGCACTAATCTCACAATGCCATGACTGAAGCCCTCTCCCCAAACCTGAAATATCTACACTCTTATACCTTGGCGTGGGGGTAAAGGACATAGAAAGGGCTATGGTTGCTCCCTTGAAGAAAATTCTGCTCACAAGTATCTCAATCTCCAATAATCTGACTCATATATGATATGTCATTATCTAACTGACTTTGAAATTTCTACAGAATGCTTTATCTTATAAAATCACTTTAGTATCTCTTTTCTCCTTTAGTGCTTAAGCTGAAATTTCCATTATGATGGCCTGTTCTTATTAATGAAGCCTTCATGCAAACCTTGTCTTCTGAGCACTTTTATCGCCATTTTGAGAGGTCGGGAAACTACAGTTAAGTAACTTGACGAGGTCATGGAGTTAGTAAGTAGTAGGGCTACAGTTCAGACTCAAGCAGTCTGTCTCCAAAGCATATGCTCTGATACACCACAGTGTTTTGTTTCCCAGTTCCAAAAGAAACACAAAATTGGCACATGAAAGTAACAGAGTCTTCCTTGATGTCATTTTGGGGGGTTGGAGTGGGGGACTGTACTACATCACCCTTAGTTTTGGTCCAAAGAACTGGACATTTTAAAAAGGAATTGGTTGACATCCTGAGGACAGGTCCTTGCATACTTCTGTTAGCTAGTAGATTGCAGAAATTAAAATGAATTCTAGTGTGCTAAACTTAGGTTTAGTTGTACTAGAAGTTCTACCTACTCCATAGCCTTGACTCTTTTTAACCTCTGAAACTGTTAATTTATTCTTTCTTGTGTTTTTCTGCTTTTTGTAAATAAAATTCTTTACCTGGCTTTTCACCTAGCACTTCTCTGTTTAGATTCCTCTTAGTTAAAATTTTACTAATAATCTAAATGAATAACCTAGTACTGACCCTAGAAGAACCAACAGAGAATCATGAGTAATCAGCTTACCTTTCTTTACCAGCCCTAGAAATTTCAAGTGGGTTAATAAATATCCAGGTCTTGGCTGATTTAGATTATTAAATTTTGTGTTTGTGAAATCAGTAGAAACTAGAACTATTTTTAAATGGAAAAAGCATGTTCATTAAGAATGTATACTTGAATATGAATAAGTCACACAATAAAATTAACTGGTATCAGGATTATAGGGGAGGAAGAAACTTTCCTCTATCAATCAGTGTTCCTTAGGCTGGTCTAATAATTAAATCTACATGAGATAGATTAAAAGAAAATAACCAAAATAATTACCTATGTATTTATGGGAACCTCACATAACAAGTTTCCATTTAGATAGGTCAGAAAGATTACCTCTGATAATCCCTTATTATGGGCAAGGACCCTAATTTAAATCCTTCTAGGTAGTTAAGATGGGCAGAAGTTTCTCTTGAACCTGCATGGTATTGCTTGCCTTTAGCTAAAAAATAATCCAAATACCACAAAAGCATCTCTTGAGGTGAATGGTTCTGAACCCCAAAGGGTATACGACAGATATCTTGGATATACTTTATTGAAACATTGCTTTGGCATTAAACCTTTTTTGAAATTTCAATTACAATTTTTATACTTTAAAAATATTTTAGTCTTTTATATTGATGCTAACAAAGAAAATGTTAAATATTCTATATAGCATTTAGGAAAATAGGCCTATTTCCAAAACTTTAGCTTTTACAAATTATACATTACCAAATAAAAAATTATTTTGTGCATTCTATTCCCAAACCATTAATATTACAAAATAATCAAAATTTGTTTAGGGCATTTAAAAAATCATGCAGGTAATGATGATTTTATTTCTATACCACAAAACACTTCAAGTATCTCATGAATAACAAATCAACTATATTTTGTGTTGTTGTGATAAATACATTTTATCACACTCAGTTGACTATTGCTAAATGTATAATTATTATAATAATTTGCTCTTGGTCTGAATTTCCATTATAAAAATATAAGTTTTTTTGAAAAGTTAATGTACTAATGTACATTAGTGTGTATTCATAGATTGGAAAGACAAGGAAGGAAGGAAGGAAGAAAGGAAAGAAGGAAATAGAGAGGGATTAGAGAAGGAAATAAGGAGGGAGGAAAGAAAAAGAGAGGAAGAGGAGGAAAAAAAATTTTAGCTATATTTTGGATTTATCTTTGTGATCAAAGTGCCTTAACATTTCCTTCATTTTGGCTGAACTTTTAACAGACTTCTGACTACTGTAGGCCCCCAATCCCCCTTTCTTAGAACATTTACTTTAGAAAATTTGCAATTATAGATTCTTTCTCTATCCCTTTGAGATATAAATATTCTACAAGCTAGAAATGTCTTTTTCAAGGACCTATGAGTCATCCCTTTGAAATATAATCAGGGAAGAAGATAAGACCCTCTCCTAGTTTCTGTAGGAGGGTAGCAATCTAACTTCAATAAGTGACAATTAGCCAATACAGGTAGCTTATTCACACTCACCAACGCTCCCCCACATTTAAAACTCCTAGCATTTATAAATCCTTCCATCTTTTGATTCAGAGGAATTGAGTTTAATCTCTTTCCTCTATTGCAATAGTCTTTAATAAAGTCTTCCCTGACTATTTAACTGATCTGACACAAATTTTCTTTTACATTGGCCATCACTCAACTTTGTTTAGCATATCTTTAATGAAAACTCTTAACAAGTGAGTGTCAGGACCCATTTATTCACCCTGCATCTATGGTTCCTCAGATCCTTGAATAACTTACTGAAAAGGTAGTTTGATTGGCTCAAAGGATGGGGATATGCATGGTATCCATCAGAGGTAAGCCTGACTTTGAAAGGGAAAATGGCAAAGCTAATTGGGAGCCCCATTCAAAGTTAAAACACTTCATACAATAGTCTCCTAAACTTGCTGAATTCATCCATCTCCACAGCTTCCTTTTCCCTTAATAAACAGAACAAAACAGATAGGAGTAGACATTTCCTGCTTCTGTCCTGAACTTCTCTTCTCCTAGGTATCTCAGGGTTGTGATACTATCCTTACCTCTCAGGAACCAACTTAAGCTTTGCTTTGGAAGAAACCAGATCATGAAGGATGGAGGTACTCATCAGAGACAGAAAATTATCTGGGACAACAAAAGGAACAAAAGGGAAGCTGTGTGCAAAGGTAAGCCATTCAAAGCTCATACCACCCCAAGGAAATAATGTAAATCCCTACTTTTTATACCAAGAAAGGTTGGAAAATTATTTTTGGATTTTTTTCAGTGTATTCTGTAACTTTACAGGAATGTCATTCCTTCATTCCATTGATATGAACTTTTCCTTAATTCAAACTGGCCTTGTCCAGTCTAACGGCGCTGTGACTCACTTGCCTCCTTTCATCCAGGTCCCTTCCATATTTGCACCACTGCATGTCCACTGCCTTAATCGTGAAGCCCTTAGGACATAAGGTTCTGGTCAAAACAAAAAAAGCCTTAAGAAAAAACCTCAGCTCTGTTGATCAAGGGAACCGAGTTTCTTCGGACAAACAAAAGATAACAGCTGTGTTTCAGCCCCAGGCCCATGGAAACAGAATGACCCTACCAACTACATCCTCACTAGACCAGACGAAACCATGCAGAAACCATGCCCTGGCTGCCTGACAGCAGGACCTGACTCGGTGACCAACTACTCCCTACCTGGCCCCAGACAATCAGTAGAGCCAAACCCCAACTCCATTAGTCACCTCGACTAATGATTTTCCCATACATAATCCATCCGCTAGGAGCCACTGGGGAGCCAGGTTTTGAACACTAGCTCACCTGTGTCTCCAGGCTTGGTGCCATTTCCTTAAATAAACACTTACTTTCTTAGCTGCAAACTCCTGTCTGCATTTTATTGTGCTTGATGTGCACAGGCAAATTAACCCCTTTTAGTTCCATAGCAATTTTAATTCTGTTTGAATACTGTACCCTTTTACCGACAAGAACTACTTCTTGGCACAGGTATACAGTAGGTACTTAATAAAATGCCATTAAATTGAATTTAAATAAATTGTTATGCTTACTAAAGCTATACACATAGGGTTGATTAGTGTCTTTTATGATTGTGACATAGACATGTTTTGTACTTGGCCAGGGTCCTGAACACAGGAACCACTTGTTTTCTCCAAGCTGATGATTTTATAGCAGTAATCACAGAGGTAGAGAAAGTGCTTTTACTTGACCAGACATTAATGGCCACCACATGGAAAATAAGATGGACTACTGGCTTTATCAGACCATCCCAGGTCACAGTCAGACTCCCATGGCTCTATTGCTGTGTATTTCAAAGTTCTAACAGGCAGTATCGGAGAAGCAAGTTCTTCATTTATGTGCAAATGACCTTCAAAATGCGCTGTCACGTGTCTGTCAGTCGCAGTGAGCTCCTTTGGCTCAAGTTAAAGATCCCCTTCCCTCTTAAGCTCAAATAGACACTGTAATGGATTTTCTATGACCGGGTTTCAGTAATAATAGTTTTAGAATCTATTTTAATAGACATTTTTCTGTACATACTTTGTCTGAAAAGTACAACTGGAAATCTGTTTAGAGAAAGGCTTTTTGGAGATAAAAACAGTTCTGGCTTGGATTACCCTTGGTTCCTGTAAATCCATATTCTATTGACCAGGACTCTTATTTGAAATGCCTGTACCTTCCTCCCACTTGTTATATGTTTAAATTGATCCTATTGATGTTAATATTAGCAGAATAAAAGTCAGCAATCTTAATTGCAATTCAACCCAAGATTAGCAATTAACATTTACCTCTTAAAATTGAAGTCAGAGAACTTCAGAAGTTATTCTTTTTCTAACTAAAATTAAGGAGATTTAAAAATACCTTTCAACTGAGGAATGTCGAGAAGATGGAATTTCATAATGGAACTTGAAACACACATTTCTATTGAAAGTAGAATGTCCTATGGTCCTTATATTTGCACAACTTTTCTCGTAGCAAAGAGAAGTCAGTATGGCAAGAACAGTGAACTGCAGAAGTAGTAACTTTTAAGACCACATTTGAGCAATTTCAGATGGAATTTGGAGACACTAACTAGTTGTTATTGACAAAAAAGTAACCAGTCTGACATCAACAAGGATAGGAGAAAGAGTTCTGAGGAACCAGTGTTGAAGAAACGTGATTAAAAGCAAAATAATATCTCAATCCAAAAATCCTTTCCACAAAGATAGAAAAGAAAACACGTCATCAGTGAACAAGCATGGAACCAGAATAAGATGTACATCAAGGAAATATGCTACGAGATTGCAAAGATGGATAGAAATCTTATCCTTTAGTATAGCCTTGCCAATATGACCAAACACAGGTGTTTTCAAGATCCACAATAGCTAGTCCCCAAGTACAAGGACTTGACAACACCGTTTGTCACACAGAGTTCATCCTGACTTTACCTGGTAATTGGGGTGACCATCTGTGCTAATTGGCTTTATTCAGAGGATATCCAAACTTCTCTTATCCTTATGGCAGGATGTGGTTTTGCTACTTGGAACAACGCGCCCACCAAAGGTAGGTGGCTTCTGCCTTCCCACAGAAACTGGGAGACAAGGATGCTATGTCCCTTGGTGTTTACATTTCAAAGATATATCTCCTAGGTCTTTGAAAAGGGCATTCCTGGTCCTTAAAGTGGACAAACGACCTATGGAATTTTCTGAAAGAATTACAATATATACATTTTAAAGAGAGGAGATAGTACTTGCAAAGATTTTTTAAAGTAAGGTCTCCAAGAAAAAGAAAAGGGAAATCTTTTCCCTTGTTTTCAACAATCATATTTAAAAAAACATATTTGCATTTGTCCATACACAATAAGCATGTCTTTCAAGCAGCCCACAGTTGCAAAGGACACTGTGAGGAGATGCTGCCCCAGACACACCCGAGGAAGATCACAGCAGGGGCCTGGCCTTCCTTAGTCTCGGCTGCTGGACCCCCTCAGCCCGAAGGAGCTAAGATTTCGTTCCCTCCCTGTTGTTGCCTTTCTGTGTAAGATAGTGCCTGATATTGCCTTAAGTCAGGGTAAACCTAACTCGTCTTCCCAAACTATTTACTTGACTAGAAGATTTGATGAAAGAATTTAAATTTTGATTTCTTTTGTCCCTATACATGTGCACGAAAAATTCCTGAGTACACCATGCAGAATGTTATGGGAATTTTGTTTATACGACGTCAACAATCTCGAGATTTTTTTTGTGATTTGCAATCACTTATTTATTTATTTTAAAATATTTTTACTTTTTTTTTTATTGTTGACACTACTGCAGATGTCCCACTTCCCCCTGCCCTTACCCTTCCACCAAGCTCCTGCCCCTCCACCCCCTGGCCTTTCACCACATTATTGGCTGTGTCCATGGGCTTTGCATATATGTTCTTTGGCTAATCTCTTCCAGTCTCCCCACACCCCTCTTATCTGAGATCAGTCTGTTCCATGTATCCATGCCTTTGGTTTTATTTTGTTCATCACTGTATTCTGTTCATTATTTTCCACATATGAATGAGATCGTATGGTATTTGTCATTCTCTGACCGGCTTGTTTTGTTTAGTGTAATATACTCAAGGTCCATCCAAGCAGTCACAAAGGGTAAGAGTTCCCTCTTATTGATAGCCACATGGTATTCCATTGTGCAAATCTGCCACAACTTTCTTTTTTTAATCACAACTTTTTTTGTACATTCATCTACTGATAGGCACTTGGGCTGTTTCCAGATCTTGCCTATTGTAAATAACACTGCCATGAACATAGAGCTGCATATGTTCTTTCTGATCAGCGTTCTGGGATTCTTAGGACCTATTCCCAGAAGTGGCATTGCTGGGTCAAAAGGCAGATCCATTTTTAATTTTCGGAGGACACTTTGTAGTGTTTTCCGCAGTGGCTGCACCAGTCTGCATTCCCACCAACAGTGTTACACGTGTGCTGAGACCTTTTCAGCTCGAGCACACTCCGTGCAAGCGTTCCCCACCTGTGTCAGGAGCGCTGGTTTGCCGTTCCCTGGGGGTAGGGAAATCCATCAAGCACCGGTTGTAGCTTCAGTTTTCCCACCTCTGGCACTTTCTGACCTTTTTCGGCAGTCCTTCCCCTTCTGCCCAGTGATCTGGCCAGATCCCTCCTGTAACAATCCTGGTGTTAAGTTGTATAAGTTCTTTATATATTTTGGAAATTAACCCCTTATCAGATATATCGTTAGCAAATGTGTTTTCCCATACAGTGGATTCCCTTTTCATTCTGTTGATGGTTTCTTTTGACGGGCAGAAGCTTTTTAGTTTGATGAAGTCCCACGTGTTTATTTTTTCCTTTATTTCCCTTGCCTCAAGATTTCTTTATAGTTGGTTAAAATATGGTCCCTTTAGCCATTCTGCTTGTTTATTTTAAACTAAACCTTCATGGCTGAAAGCTTTTGTGGAAGAAAGTGTTTATTGGGCCATATGGTAGCCAGAAAAAAGGATCAGGTCTTGGGACGTTCGGTGTGAACCATCATCAGCCGGACTTGGAAAAGATGACTATGTCTGTCATCCTGGAGCTGAAAGGGCTCCTTTATACAACAGATTTGAGAAAGGAAAATGTAAGCTGCTTGGAAAGAGTTTACATTGGCTATAGATAAGGAGTGCCTGAGAAGGTGAAGTGAGGGCAATTCTAGGACAGGTGTGTAATCTGAATGGAAGAAATATTTCCTGCTTCTGGACTGCTTGTAGACAATAGTTTAAAAATTTCATGCAAAAGCAGGGTGTGCCTGCTGGTCGGCTACTTTTTTTAGAGAGCTACCTGAACTTTGATTCCAAGTTTTAACATGCATCCAGTGATGTGAACGGTCCTTTGTTGGTTTCTGCCTGTGGCTCTTTTAACTGATTGGCCTCTTACCTCTGACTCCCAATCTCTTGCTTCATGTAATTTAATTTAGGGCACCTCAGAATTTTTCTCTGGCCAGTTTATAAAAAGTCAATCTATGAAGACATTATGTGAAATATTTGGCTATGAAATAATCGGGAGTATTGTGCTGGCAAGAGAAGTGAGTTTTTGCTGGTGTAGCTTGGTATTTTAGGGGCTGATAGCGGGGGTGAGGTAACATATGGAAGTGTGTACAGCAGGAACCAAATCTCTCGTGGGCAGCCTGAAGCAACACTGTCATTCTTACAACTCAATCGGTCCTCTCAGTGGTGCTTACAAAATCTTGTAAGTGAAAGTTGGGTTACTTTGGAAGTTTAAAATCCTTTTAAAATCATTTATCATTTTTACTAATCATCATTTCTTAAGTAGAAAGCACTTTGCCTCAAGGCTAAAACAGTAACTAAAAACAAAAGGCAAAAGATAGTTTGGGGTTTAAAATGTTTATTCCTCTCCCAACTGTTTACTTGGGAATGGTGATACAGTGAAGGTCCTAAAATGTTCTTTTAGCTTTGGGTGTGGTTGAAAGATTGGTACTCCTGAAGATTTCCTCTGTACTACGTGAGGCTAAGAAGTGAGTTTCTCTTAGAAAACTGAGGAGGAAGCTGCTCCGTGGCTGGTTCCATGGTGTTGGCTCTTCAGCACGAACACAGGTCAGGCTTAAGAGGTGATAGTCAGAACCTGGACCATCTTCCTCAGCTGCTTTATCTTCCTTATTTATATTGTGGGTTTACTCTTCTCAATTTTCTCGAAGGAGCTTCCTAACCTCGTTCTTGCTACTGTGACTCCTCAGCTTCCACATGGGTTTTACAACCTGGTAATTTAGGTCATTGGGAAGGGGGCAGTAAAGGGGATTTTGTCAGCCCATTGGTAATATACGCATTTCTATTCAACATTCCAATCTCTCTCTCTCCCCCCAGTATAAATTTTGTATTAATTTTCACACACATATGTTAATCCATATTCAAAAATGGCATTTCCATCATATTGTGAATGTTGTGTAAGACAAGAGGGATACGTGATACATTGAGAACCTCTCTGTCATGGACTGAGTGTACCTGTCCTCCCAAATCCATGTATTGAGGCCCTAGCCCCCACCGTGGCTGTGGAGGAGATGGGACCGCTAAGACAGTAATCAAGGGTGAATAATGTCATAAGGGTGGGGCCCTGACCTGATAGAATTAATGACCTGACAAAAGAGACACCAGAGAGCTCTCCGCTCCCTCCCACTCTCCCTCACCAAGGAAAGGCCATGTGAGCACGTGGAGAGAAATCAGCGCCCATCAGCAATCCAAGGGCACAGCTCTCACCAAAAACTCACCAGGCTAGCACCCTGATCGCAGAATTCTGGCCTCCAGAACTGTGAGAATAGAGATTTCTGTTTCTGAAGTCATCCAGTCTGAGGTATTTTGTTATGACAGCCAAGCTGACTAATGTTCTCTCTCTAAATGTTTGTACTGTTAACAAACATATAATGATAGAACATTAAACTGAAAAGTTTATTCTATTATCTCTCTGCTGAACCTGAGGATGTTGATGATGAAAAGTTTCCTGGTGGGATTTTTCTGATGAAATTTTTAAAATACTCATAGTAAAATACCTACCATATTTTGAATCATATATTAATAAGTAGAATATAAATTTCATCATATATTAAATACATTACTATGGAATGTATTTATGAAATTGACTGCAAAGCTGACATGAAACTCTAGGAAAAATAGAACTTCAAGTAACTGCAGGTTATTGAACGAGGCTGGTATGTGTTTATGCCTCTAGGCTCTACTGAGACTATGTATTTATATTCTATTTTAGTTAGAGAACAGGTTTGAGAAAATTGCCATATATATTTGTTCTTACAGTCTTTTCAGTTTGATGCATATAGATTAAACTTTAAATTAGCTATTTATTAAACTGTGTGTGACTTATCTCAAAGTCTAACCTCCTGATCTTTGCCCAGTCTTCATCAAGGCAGGTTAAAGACAAACATTTTGGTAATTCTTAAAGACACGTAATTAAACTTGATGGGCCCAGCTGACAAATTCAATCGCCATCCTAGTGCACAGGATAAGTAGACCCCTTAAGGAGAGAGAATGCTGTCAGTAAGGTGCCTGCCTGAGGCATGTTTATTCTTGGCTCTGCCGCTCCGTAGCACAGTGACTCAGTCCCTGGATTGCACCACTTGGAGGATTTTTAAAAATACTGACACATGGAAATAACATTAGATCAATTAAACCAGAATCTCTGAGGAGGGGACCCAGTCCCAGGGTGGGTTTTTGTTTGTTTGTTTGTTTGTTTTTGTTTGTTTGTTTGTTTTTTAACTTCTGGATAACCCTAAAGTGTAGTCAGGGTGAGATCAGGTGCCTTCAAGGGACTTCTTTAAAGTCCTAGAAATGTGTGAATACACTTTATATGTATTCTTCCAAAAAAAGTCCAATTTCTCCATCAAGCTCCTGAACTATATGATAGTAAATTATGTTAGCCTTTACAGCCAAGGGCCTGGGGATGATTCACAGGATTCAGAGGCATTTTAGCACTTTACTAATTTAGCAACACATAAAAGTGAATCTCCAAATCAACAGAGACGAAAAAATATGTACCAACTCTGACTGATCATTCCACAGAGCAAAGAATTTATACATCAATATTTTCAAGGAGACAAAAATCTAATAGGAACTGAAATGATGAATCTGATGCTTCAAAGGAGAATAGAAATTCTGTTTTAAGGAAAATAGATTATAATAATACATAGAAACATTCCAGCATTTGAAGAGACTTAATTTTAATTAACTGGGGGGAAAATAACATTAAGGAAAGCTAAGAAACAAGGTGGATGTAATATTTTGACTAATATCCTGAAACATAACACATTTTATGAGGGTTGTATTTATACAGTAAGCATTTGCCAGTGTAAGGCAGCAAGCTGAGATCACCAGGGCTCAAATTACCATAAAGCAACATTCACAAACCTTCTGTCCATAAGAAATCATCTGGAACTCTTGTTAAAATGCAGATTTTAATGAAGTCTGGGAGCGAGGCCTGAGAGTCTGCATTTCTAATAAGCTCCCAAGGGATGTGGAAACTGCAGTCCAAGAACCACATTTCGAGTAGCAAGGCAGACTATTTCTCTTCCAGCTTCTCACTGATGGACTTAGGGAGGTTATAGTCAAATTTAAAATTCAAAGTGCATTATGTGGATTTCACTCTTCCAGAGCAGAGAACATTTGATACCTTTTACAGCTTTGTGTCATGCCAGGTGTCTCCACACCACACTGAGGCTCTGAATGCCGACTGCTGGCCCTAGCCGGTGGTGTGGCTCGGCTGGAGCGCGCCTGTAACCATCCATAAAGGTGGCGGTGCCGGTTTGCTTCTTGGTCAGGGCACGTACCTAGGCTGTGGGTTTGATCCTGGTCCGCTGGTATATGTGGGAGGCAACCAGTCTCACTCCCTCTCCACCCCTTTCTTTTTCTCTAAAAGCAATGAAAAAGATGTCCTCTGGTAAGGATAAAAAATGATAACTAATAATAAATGTTTCACTGCTTTAAAAAAGAGAAGTTTTAAAAAAAAGACCCAAACTGAATCTAATTTTGACAGAGATATCAGTGCCATCACCAAAGATAAGTTTTGGATGAAAATAGGAAAAGAGAATTATCTTTTCTTAAACATGAAAGACAGAGGTCACTTGCCATCAATACTGACATGGACCAAGGGCCTACTGGAGCCAGGTCTTACTGCTGAGGAGAGCCAGCTGTCTGCATCTCTTCCCAACTCCAAGAAGTGTTGTGCAGAGTGATGTCAACTTGGTAAGTTAAGGGCATCAGCAAATGCTTGACATCAAAGCTTTCTCTGCCCACCCCCCACAACCCATCACCACCCAGAGTGGGTTTACCAGCATATCATGGCACAGGGCTTCTGGTTTGCCACAAAATCCTGGAAGAAAAGAAAATATGAACCTGATGTGGGACACAGTGAGAAATACAAGGACCCCGGGATCATTACGGTTTAAAAAGCACAGGGAGCTAAAGGGGGCTGTCTTCTTATCTGAATGGTGAAAAAAAAAATTGGAGAACAAATGAAAGTGTGGGACAAAGGGAAACAGAAAAGTAACACATGGATCCAAGTCTGACTTGTATTTAATGATCGTATTATGCTAAATGTGTTTTAATGGTTTCTTTGTACCAGTGGTTCACAAACATCTCAGGACTCCTCGACAGTCTTAAAAATTACTGAACCCACCAAAGAGTATTCAGTATGTGGTAAGATCAGTTGATGTTTATGGTATTTGAAATTAAAACAGAGATTGTTTTAGTTCTTTATTTATTAAACAGCATAAAAATAACTAATAAATCACAACATGTTCACATTTGAACATATTATTTACAAACAATAACCATATATTCCAAAACAAACAAATGTAACAAAGAATTGAATTCTCTTTGCAAATCTAATGACTTCCTTTGTAGAAATAGCTGGATCCTCCAATTTGCTTTGCATTCATTCTGTTGCTATATATTTTGTTGGTTGAAGTATACGAAGGAAATCTGGCCATGCACAGATAAATAGTCAGAAGAAGTATTTTTTTAGTAACCTTTTCCATGACTACATGTATTTTTCTTTTATTACTCACCAAAACATGGCAAGTGATAGTTCCAGCCAGATCCCACCTTGAAATTTTCCTGTAAGAAGCCATATCAATGACCTTCTTGTACTGTTACATTAAAATCTTCAGTCTGTCTTACAGACAAAATGGATCTTTTACTCATTGCATCGGTCATTTGGAAAATATTGTTTCGCTGACTTATGCAGAGCTTCCAAATATTGAAGTTCAATATGTAATGTTTTTTAAAAATCACGTTCATTAATATCACTCCTGGCCTCATTAGAAAAGTCAGTAAGAATTGGAAAGCAAACTCATGGTAACAAATACACGTTTTTGAGAAATTCTAATTTTCACTTTCAAGCTCAAATACATTCATTGGCAAATGTATTGTGAGTTATTTTTCCTGAAGTGATAGTCTCACTTCATTCATTTTTCAGAAAATGTCAGCCTTAAATCTCAATATCATAGTTTGTCAGTTTTTCTTTCAGAAAAAGATGAAATTCTATTAAAAAATAAGTTAGTTCAGTTCACAGCACAGTGTTTTCTCTCCAGACAAACGGAATTTTGGTTTGCAGCAGAAGTGCGATAGGAGACCACTCCCTGCCCTCATTTACCATGCAAAATGTTAAAAAGACATGCACTCATGGGTTGGTATTTAACGCAATTAATAGTATTTATTGCTTTATCAAGGCTTTTCCTAAGTGAAACTGGCTTTGTTATATTTTTCATGCAAGTGCACAGCAGTGAAAGGCACGAGGACCTCTAGTACAGTCCGGTGCTGCTGCCTTGGTCCACGCCAAAGGGCCGGCGGGTGTCGCCACTGCTGTTTTGCGCCTGCGGTGAAAGTGGCACCACAGCATCTTCACATTATTGCAGAAATCTGCGGACCTCATTGCCACCAGACGTCTCGGGACCCTCCAGAATCTACCTTCACTCAGTATTGCACTAGGCCAGGATTTTGTGTCATAGTATCATCATCATCATATTTCATTGTACATGTTTATACTTTTGTTATAGCATTTTGTAGTTTACAAAGGGTCTTCATGCATATCTTGCTTTAATTACATTGTGATGATGTAAAGTTCCTAGCCAATCGTTCTAGTAAATGATGCCAATCCTACACAAATAAAATGTCCAGAAGTACAGGGAGGATACAGACGAAGTAGCTCTCTGCTGTCAGAAACAGACTCCAAGACATCAGTGATGTGGTTCCTTGCGTATCTCCAATAGCTGTAGGAAGATGCTTTTTTGAATCTTCCATTGCCTTTCCCCCAGTGATTTAATAGAACACCCTTTGCTGCAGCCTCGACCCATGATACCATGTTCTGTCCTTATCAACTAACAGAATAATTACTAGTTAATTGTACAATATACCTTTATATACCCGGGAGCATTGCCTTCCTTCGGTGCTGTTTTCTCTGCAACATCAGAGCCAACTCTCTTAAACCCTACTCAGATTTTCAGAACTCTATGAACTTTGCAAATTCCCTGTGATTCTTGTAGTGAATGCATACATTTGTTCCCCTCATTAATCTGTATATTCCAAGTTTCCAGTTAGAAATTCTCTTTGGAACAGGTCAAATTGCCATGTAAATGTTAAGCACTTTGGTGGGAGGGCCTAAAGTAAATTCATCATATTGCACTGCGGAAAATTTTGAGTCCTTAGTAACGTAAAATTCAGACTAAAATAGAATCTTTGATTTTTCTGTTGTTTTATTGTGTATATATATAATTACACATATATAATTATGAGTACATGTACATATGTGTGAATATTTTTTTTGCTCACGATTACTTGAAACTTCTTAAGTCCTTATACACCGATACTTTCATTTGATTGATAAGCATGTGGCAGTTATTGTTTTCCCCTTCTTTATTATCAGGGACACTAATTTCCTTCAAGATGGCAATATCACAGTTTAAAATTTTTATTCCCCAGCCTCCTTTGCAGCTAGCAGTAGCCTATGACATGAATATGGGGATTTCTGAAAAATGTGGACTCTTGATACAGTCACGCCTCCTTTTCATTGTGTCGTTCTCCTTCTTCCTACCCGACACACATGTTTTAATTGAAGGGCTCACAATTACCTTGAAGTTGAAGGAAAACCACAGGAACACAGGGGTTGTGGCCTCAACATTCTCTGGGCTCTGACTTATTCTTTCAGTTCTTACGTGATTGAATCGTTACACCATATTTTTTTTTACTTTTTTGTTACATGCTGCCAAATACATTTCCTAAAGGTCACAGAAGGTGTTATTAATTTACATATACAGATAAGGAAATTGGGACCAATTTGTTTTATAGCTACCTAATTGGTACAGGGCAAATCTCCAACAAGAGAAATTTTTAAAAAGAGGAAAAATCAGCCCAGTATACTTAGAAATCACAAAATGCTCATTCAATACATATGTGAGATAGGAAATTTGTTAACCTTAAATTTGACCTGTTTATGAAGTAAAACTATAATTTCCACAACTTTCCTGCTTTCCTTTCCCTTGCTTTTTTCAAAAAGGTAGAATTATAGACCAGAGACCCCTAACATAGATAATAAATGAAAAATACTTAGTTGGTCATAGATGGGCCCTAGTATTGTAACAGGGTGCAGCCAAGAGGGGGACCCCAAAGGGAGTTGGAATGGGGCCCAGAACTCAGGGTGTCCAGGAAATATTAGAGGGACATATGGGATGTCCTCACCCCTTTCCCCTCAGGTGTGAGTTGGGGGAAGGGACACATGGAGCAGGGCCATTGAGTTGTTTTGCATAGCAACAGTTTTGCAGATAACCTCCAGAATGGTCATTTAACATATCTATAATCTTTAAATGGTTTCATAGATATGTTAAACAGCTGTGGCCATGCTCTGAGCCAGGGGGATGGAAAGGACTTCCTCCAGGACATGACTGGGGGAGGAACCCGAAGTTAAAGCACCTGCGTGGGAGCTTGGAGAAGATTGGCTCCAGAAAATGAGGACACACCTGCCCAAACTCATGATGGCATCCCAATAACCTTGGAAATATATGGGAATGCTGGCAGGTGTAACCGATTGTAGGAGAAGTCGGAAATAGGGCTGCAGAGGAGGTTTGGCGCCAGGATTTAAACAGAGACGCAGCAGCCATTAGAGAGATCCATGCAGTTTCACCGGAGAGCAGGACCCGCAGCTCCATGAGGGAAAATCACCATGTGGCTTTAGCAGAGAATTGCCACTCGGCTTTGCCCGAGTGGAGACCCTCTTGCAACTTTGCCAGAGGGAGAGATTCCATGTGGTTTCACCAGAGTGCAGACCCCTGCAGCTTTGGCAAAGATGGAGAGCCACGAGGCTTTGCCAGAGTGGGGACCCCTTCCCCACAGCTTTGGTAGAAGAAGGACCACGCGGCTTTGGGGTGCTCCCTTTGGCTGCGTGGCCTGGGAGCAAGAGAGACTTTGCTTAGAAGAAGGGTGAAAGAACTCTTGCCAGTAGGCCATGAGAAGGTGCCACACGGCTTCAGATTAACCAGAGATCCTGCCTGGACGATGACACAGCTGACGGTGTCAAGAGCCTGGATCCTGGACGTGTGCTTCTCTTCCTTGCAATTAAGGTACCCTGACTTAGGGCAGAGGGAGATAGGAAGCACTGCGGGTGTCTGTGAGTATCCTAAAGGACTTTGATATTTTAATGGAGACGTTAGGTTGCTACTTTAACTCTGTATAGCATTAAATAAACATTTCCTTTCCTTTTCACAAATCTCTGGCTTTGAGAGACATCTTTCCATAAGGCGGCGGACAATAACGGACCTTTCTGTTGCTCTGTAACAGTATGACAGGTCATGTATGGTCCATCAATATTTCTGACTACTCTCCTCAGACCATTTGGCCTTCTTCAAACTCACCATAAACTTTCATGCTGTTGAGAATTTCCTTATGCAGTTTTTTTTTAATATTCCAAAATCCTATTATCCATTATCGTGCCTTATTTAAGCATCCCTTTCTTTTGGAAAGCCATTACAGTTTTCCCTCAGTTTTTATACCTCTCTTATAAGAGCTATATCCATATATTTATTTTATGTATTAGTTGTGTAAGTATTAACTTTGGGCCTCTTAGATGTCTAATTAAACTTTTTGTCATTATTTCATATTATCAGTGTTAATACACACCTAGCACTAGAAGATGTTTAAATGCTTATTATGTTTTCATGGAAGAAAGAACAGAATCAAGCACTGCAAATAATATTGCTTTCACACTCTTACATTTGCTAATCAGTGCTTCTAAACTGTCGGTCATGAAGTCAATTTAATGGGTGTTGATTAGCACTTGATAAAATGAAATAGAAATCAATTCAAAAGAATAAAATGGAATAGAAATATCAGAGTATATCATATAGTAATGTTTTATCAATGAGTATAGTCATTCATTTATCCACCCAAAAAATATTTACTACCACCTATTATGTGCCCAGATGGGCTTATGTATGCATGTCTATACCAGACCAGGTCATGTAAAATGGGAAAATTATATTCCCTGCCCCACACACAATGGGCTGGCCTCAAGACTTGATATGGTCAATTAAATAGCAGGGGAAATTTTGTGTGATTTCCAAGCAGAAAATTTGAAAACCCTCTGATCTTTTCCCTCTGCTATAAATTTGATATCTCAATTAAAAACTGACCATCACCCTGGGTGTCTGAGTCAAAATGCCACAAAGCAAAACCACAATCAACTCCCAATGAACACATAGTAGGAGCAAGAAACAAAACTTAAAAAAAAAATTGAGAGTGGCTTCCACAGCCTCACTTGACCTAAACTAAATATTATCTGCCTGACAGATACTGAACAAACACTCCTTGATTTGATGAGAAAACTGTATGTGTGTGAGCACTGAAAGAAAAAATTAGGAGTGTCACTCCCAGGCCATGTATGGGACAAAGGATCCCAGGCAAAGCAATCCTAGTAACAGAGAACAGGGTACATATCAACACAGATGTGCGAGAGTGTGACAAACAGTCACAAGGGAATTGTCATCACCAATGTCGATTATGAATATGTACACAAACAAAATAAAAATATAAAAATTCTAAAATCAGCATCTATTTCCACATAAAAATTCAAAATAAAGTTATTTATGTGAACATCTTTACCACCTTTGACTAACCTTTCAGCACAATAATTATTACATCAATAGAAATATGTCACAGTAACTTTGATGTTTTACTAGATTACCACAATAAACAGTGAGCCCATGTTTTCATAGCTTCTAGCTTGCACTGCCTGTTATTTATGATTACAGAATAAGGAAAAATTAGAAGGAATAATTGTCAGACCCGAATACTTCCTCTCAATATACAAAAGCCTATATTTTTATCCTTCTTTGTAACTAGTAATATATGTCTTAAAAGGTTTACTGGGTCAACTTTTTCAAACTAACATGCTGTCTCTAAATTTGGCCTGATACAAGAATTCAGTTAATAAAATTTAAAGCAGCCTCATTTTCATTGTCTTTTTAAATACAACTATGTATTAGAAATCTGGCAGAGGCTTCTGTCAAATTGAACTATTGAACTCCAGGCAGTAAAAGTCCCTCCCCAGGCAAGAGATTTAAATCATTTTCAAAGTTAATTTCCTGCTCCCAGATGGAGAACAAATCTAATCGGGTTTACTTCATTCTTCGGATGAACAGGAAAATGTCACTTGCATACTCGAAAAGGAGAAAAAGAAAATCTCAGGGCATGCCGTCTCTAATCCACATCAGAGCAAACAAAGAAGTGGTTCTGAAATTGAAATGGAATATATTGGGTCATTTTGAATCTGAAAGCAGATCTGAATTTAATCTAGACAAATCTCCAAGTTTACTTCCAACCTAGTTCTGTGCAGAGATTGTGCCTGTTTATACTAGATACACATGCATATTAACTTCAAATCATTTCCCTCAGAGGGGGAAAAAAACAGTTTGTAGTCCTAAAAAGCAATCCAAGTAAACTTCCTAAATTCCACCTGAGAAATGAGGCTAGAACCTTTCAAAGCCCTATATATGGTAGGGAAATTTTGTTCTTTACTGGCTGAGACAGAAAAATAAGATGACCCATATTTGAATAACAATAATAGGGTTATGGAAGAGACAAAATAAGTATGCCTGGCCTTAATTTAAGAGCTGCTGGATTCTATTTAAATATTTGTTGTTATATACCTGTTAGAAAAGATTCCCATCTGCTGTCAGTCAGATGTTGATCACTTACACCTCTCACCTGTGTTTTTTCTTGATAACAATAGTACCCTCAGCAAAGGAGCAGGTGTATCACGAGATCATCATGAAACAAGTCAACACTGGCTGGGCTGCTCTCAGTCCCCCCTACCACGCATGGCTTTGCACAACTTCCGATGAAAAGCAAAGCAGCATGTTGCTATCTAAAATGGCTGACATTTTCCTAAGTAACCTATTTAGCTCTATCTCTGTTTGAAGGACAAATTACTCCTGAAGTCAATAATACAAAGAAATCTTTTCTGAACAGATTCCAGTGGACTTGATAATATTAAAGTTCATTTTTTCTTATAAATATAAAGCAGAGAAATAGTTATGCTTCAAATTGATGGTAAAGAAAAGATCTTTGGAGTTTAAAGGATGATTTTATTTATCCTTTGTTTTAAATGTCAGTTCAAGTTGTAGAATTCCAATTTATTATTTAAAGTAGGTCTGTTTGTTTTAATCCATTGTTTAATCCAAAGCATGTCCAGATAAGTGAAAACAGTCTTTGTCTAACGAGCAGAATACTCAAAATCAATAACATAAAAATTGATAGATTAAAAAAAAAGTACAGCTAGGATCTATTCGGTCCTCTGAAACAGATGTTGCTCAGTCCAAACAAGGTAAGTTTTAAGATGTGCCCGTAAGCTGTGAATCATCACACATACTTCTGCTAGAGCAAGAATACCAAAGCAGAGAAAGGGAAAAGTAACTCAGCATTCTTGAGAACCTAATTCTGTGCCAGGTAGGAGGTGAAGCGCTTTTTGCCTGAAAAATCTCACATAGTCCTTTTTGCAATCTCTGTTACACAGAATTCCGAGAGACTGGCTCCAGGGTCATGAGATAATGAACAGTGCATGGCACCCAGTGCCTTACTAAAAAGCAGTTACACTTTATATGGCGCCATGACATTTTAAGAAGATGAAAATAGAATGCTTTGTTCCAGAAACAGTCAAAAGTACAGAAATGAAGAGCACATATTGAAAACTTTAATTGTAAAAAATGTGTCCAAACATGTGTATCTTAGTCAGCACTAGAAATTCAATAGTACACTCGACTGTTCACCCTTGGGGTTCTAGTTATGGATCTGCATGGGATTATGGTGGCTCCTCCAGTTTTAGGGATGAAAAGTAAGCTATTGTTAGTCACCTAATTAGTACAAAATATTTATGGCAATAGATACAAAGTATGAAAAAAATTTAACTTTTTGATTTTTATCATTGAACCATAAAAGCAGGAGAACTTGAAGGGGTAAAGTTGCAAAAATAATGACACTAGTTCTTCATTAGTTGGTGGAGCGGAGGCCATTCCAGGGTCAGGCTGGTCTCACCCTGTGTGTTCTCTCAGACTTTTACCATGTGTGATCAATATCTTGTTCTCATCTACAGCCATGTAATCAAAATTTGTTTCAATGGATATCGTTTCAACCAAAGAAACTGTCAACATCCCTGGAATTGGGTACTAGCTTTGTCACAAGTAGTGACAAAAGCCCTTAAGTATGACTATAACAAGAAATATATAGTTTCATGAAGGCAAATACTTTTTAAGCAGACCCATAGCATTCCCAATGAACACATTCCGCATCCTGTGCAAGTACTTCGGCATTCTAGGCATTCTGACAGGATGGCTCTTTGTTAGTGTTGGGGTCAGGAACCCTGTGCATTGCAGAATTCCATGTGTTGTACAATGTTTGCATTTAGCAGCTTTCGTGGCCTCTATACACTAGATGCAAATAGCCTACCCTCCAGTGTGACAACTAAAAATGCCGCTAGACACAGCTGATTGCAAAGGTGCCCTCGGTTGAGAACCAGTGCTCTATGGGTTTGAGGAACACTCTTTAAAATAATGCCACAACTTAAATTAAAGGACTTTTGTAGATCCAGCAATGAGTAGACAATATCCAGACCATCTAGACATTTCTAAAACATTATATTCAGCCAATTTTTCAGGAAGATCACTTAACGTTATCCAAAATACAGATGAGATATAATTCCATTTGTCCCTTGAAATAAGTTTAAATTTCTATTTATGCTCCCTATGCTATTGCAACTATACACTGAGAGAAAAATTATTTATCTGAAAGATCATTGATGATCTTATTAGACGTACCCAAAGTATTAAAAATGGCGCCATTCTGCACAGCTTAGTGGTCACAGAATGTACGCAAACTGTGCCTCACTGCCCAACGAGGCCATTAGGCACACAGGCCCTTTCTGTTTCTCTGTTTGCCATGGTGAGTGTGTTGGCTTTTATCCTCACTTCTCCTCAAAAGATGGCTCTCACGTGAGCTGCGCATTCAAAGAGGCAATATGGATGAGTCCAGGGGCCATGGTGCTACTCTAGCCACATCTGTCTGCTCCTACTAACTTACCACGAGTACAAGCCAGCCATTAAGTATGACCAGTATTAAGAAATAGTTTAATTAAAGACAATATTAAGTGTCTTCTTGGAAACCTCATCAGAAAATTTCTGCTTAGAGATTATTGGCCTAACTTGGGTCTGTCAAAAAATAATGACACTAAATGGAGACACTTTAAAGAGGAGACAGAGCTACCCTACCACGGGAATTGCCTCGTAGGCCCTTATGCCTCAATTCCCTGGGATGTTAAAATGGCAAAATAACCTTTGGACTAGGCTTAAAACAACACTGTGTCCCAAAGAACTGTTTGTAAGGATAACAAGAAGCAGGTGCCATGACTACTGGACTGATGGCTACCAGGCTGAAAATTAAAAACATTCTGAAAAATAAACATCACTATGTTATATTATCTACACCAATAAAAATGCCATCCTTCTACTGATGCAAGTGTTCGCTTTCTTTTCTCGTACTCATTGCCTTGTCTCTCACTCGGAACATTATTTGGGCTCCTGTTTGAATCAAGGCTTCCTGGATAGATATTCTTTGATGGCAAATAAATGCTCATTGCCTCTCACTTTGAAAGGCCTTTTATTTCTACATTAACAGGTCCTTTGGCTGAACTAGCTGCAAGGAATACCGGGAAGTTAAGAAAGGGCAAGAAATGGGATTATTACTTCCTAAAATTAATCATGGCCAAAACCTGAGGTGAATACATCACCACTTACCTATTTGATTTCAAACCCAACTTCCATTAGTTAGGAAGGAGAAATCCTATAGCAGTTAACTCCACATAATAATAATAAACAATGATAACAACACCGCCAAGAATAATAGCTGCAGTAGTAGAAGGCTTTTACTGAATGTTTATGGTGTGGCAGGCATTTCTCTAACAAGTTTAAATTAGGTTCTATTATTACCTTTACAAATAAGGAAAGCAGAGCCCTTACCAGGGTTATATGACTGTCCTGTTTAAAATTCTTTGAATTTCTGTTAATAAAGTTTATTTTTTTATAAAGAACTAATTTTCATGCTTCATCATTAACAGGCTTATTACTTTTTTAAAAACAATAAACTGCTAAATAACATTTATCTATGTGAGGATATTTGCTACTGGTTAATAAATAAAAATAATATGAGAAAGAGATGAGAATACAGGGTGGGGCAAAGCAGCTTCACAGTTGTTCATATAGAAAATAATACAATAGTTAAGTAGTCATACAAGAATAACTGCTTCATGTGCTCATAACTATAAACCTACTTTTGCCCCACCCAGTATATATAAGCAGACCGCAGGTAATGCCCAGTTACAATGTAAAAGTGTATACACATATTATTAATATTATTTGGAAATAATTTTGGAGTTATTTTACTCATGAGGTAAAGCAGAAAAAACTATGTTAGTTCTCCTTAAAGATTAGTATCTTTGGCTGATGTACCCAGCTGGAAAATTGCTGAATTTATACCTCATGCATATAATTAGTTGGTGATTTAATATGAGACGAATAATAGCCACCATGTGTGTCACTGGTGCAATCAAAATGTTGTAAAGAAAATTCCCCTAAATCTTAGAGAAAAAAGATAAATGCATAAGTAATGGATAAAAATGACCTGGCTAGTGTGGCTCAATGGATCGAGCACTGGCCTATGAACTGAAAGGTCACCTGTTCGATTCCCAGTCAGGGCACATGCCTGGGTTGTGAGCCAAGTTCCCAGGTCGGGGTGTGTGTGAGGCAACTGATCTCACTCACACAACAATGTTTCTCTCCTCTGTCTTCCTCCCTCTCCCTCCCTCAAAAGGCAAAAAAAAGTGAATTCATTTAAAAAGGAAAAATAAATATCTCTTGCAGCAGACAACAATGAATTGAAGTAAATTCTTTTTGAAGTGAAGATATCTTGCCAAAATGAGGAGAGCTAACTCAGGGTTCTTTTTTTTTTTTTTTTTTTTTTTTTTTGATAATAGAGTTAATAATAGAATACCAATTGTGCCAAATGAAAATGTTAACATTATTAATTTTTTTGTTTTCATTTATTTTTTTGTTTTTTTTTTATTGTTGTTCAAGTATAGCTGTCTCCCTTTTCCTCCCACCACTCCCCCCGACCCCAACCATCCCCAGCTCTCACCTTTGATCCTACCCCACTTTGGCTTTGTCCATGTGTCCTTTATACATATCCCTTGATGACTCTTCTCCTTTTTCCCCATTATCTCTTCCTCCCACCCCTCTGGTTACTGTCAGTTTATTCTTAATTTCAATGTTTCTGGTTATATTTTGCTTGCTTGTTTGTTTCCTAGATTAGCTTCCACTTATAGGTAAGATCATATGGTATTTGTGTTTCACAGCCTGGCTTAGTTCACTTAGCGTTATGCTCTCCAGATCCATCTATACTGTCGCAAAGGGTAGAAGCTCCTTCTTTCTTTCTGCTGCATGGCATTCCAATGTGTAAAGGTAACACAGTTTTTTGATCCACTCATATACTGATGGGCATTTAGGTTGCTTCCAACACTTTGTTATTATAAATTGTGCTGCTATGAACATTGGGGTGCATAGGTTCTTTTGGATTGGTGTTTCAGGATTCTTAGGGTATAATCCCAGCAGTAGAATTGCTAGATCAAAAAAAAGTTCCATTTTTAGTTTTTTGAGGAAATTTCCATAGTTTTCCACAGTGGCTATCCCAGTCTGCATTCCCACCAGCAATGTACTAGGGTTCCCTTTTCTCCACAACCTACCCACACTTGTTTGTTGATTTGTTTATGATGGCCATTCTGACTGGTGTGAAGTGGCATCTCATTGTGGTTTTAATTTGCATCTCTCTGATGGCTAGTGATGCTGAGCATCCCTTTATATGTCTCTGGGCCCTCTGTATGTCCTCCTTGGAGAATTGTCTATTCAGGTCCTTTGCCCATTTTTTAATTGGGCTTTTTGTCTTCCTGGAGTGGAGCCACATGAGTTCTTCATATATTTGGGAGATCAAACACTCATCCAAGGCATGATTGGGAAATACATTTTCCCATATAGTTTGTTCCTTTTTCATTTTACTGATGTTTTCTTTAGTTGTGCAGAAGCTTCATTTTGTTGAAGTCTCACTTGCTTATTCTTTCCTTTATGTCTCTTCCTCTAGGGGGACATAGTGGTGAAAATATTGCTGTGTGGAATATCTGAAATTTTCTTGCCTGTGCTCTTCTCTAAGACTTTTATGGTGTTGTGACTTATATTTAAGTCTTTTACCCATCTTGAGTTTATTTTTGTGTATCGTGTAAGTTGGTGGTTGAGTTTCAATTTTTTGCATGTAGCTGTCCAGATCTCCCAACACCATTTTTTGAAGAGGCTATTTTTACTCCATTTTATGCTTCTGCCCCCTTTGTTAAATATTAATTAACTATAAAGACTAGGGTTTATTTTTGGGCTCTCTCCTTTCTGTTCCATTGATCTATATGTCTGTTCTTATGCCAGTACCAGACTGTTTTGGTTACCATGGCCTTGTAATATAGTTCATGTCAGGTATTGTGATCCCTCCTACTTTGTTCTTCTTTCTCAAAATTGCTGTGTCTATTTGGGGTTGTTTATGGTTCCATATAAATTTTTGAAATATTTGTTCTATATCTTTGAAATATGTCGTTGGTATTTTAATAGGGATTGCATTGAATCTACAAATTGCTTCAGGTAGAATGGACATTTTGATGATGTAATTCTTCCTATCCATGAACATGGTACATGCTTCCATTTGTTTGTGTCTTCCTTAATTTCTTCAATGTTGCATGGTTTTCTGAGTGCAGGTCTTTTACCTCCTTGGTTAGGTTTATTCCTAGTACTTTATTTTTCTTGTCAATATAGCAAATGGGATTTTTTTCCTGATTTCTGTTCCTGATATTTCATTGTTGATGTACAAAAAGGCTTTCAATTTCTGAATATTGATTTTGCATCCTGTTGATTTGCCAAATTCACTTATTAGGTCTAGTAGTTTTTTGGTGGGGTCTGTGGGATTTTCTGTGTACTCTATTATGTCATCTGCAAACAATGACAGTTTTGCTTCCTCCTTTCCAATTTGTATGCCTTTTATTTTTGTCTGATTTCTGTGGTTAGGACTTCCAATACTATGTTTAACAGAAGTGGTGAAAGTGGACATTCTTTTCTTGTTCCTGATCTTAGTGGGAAATCTTCTAGTTTTGCCCTTTGAATATGATGTTGACTGTAGATCTCTCATATATTGCCTTTATTATGTTGAGGAATGCTGCCTCCATTCCTACTTTCCTGAGTGTTTTTATCATAAATGGGTATTGTACCTTATCGAATGCTTTTTCCACATCTATTGATATGATCATGATTTTTTCTTTCCTTTTGTTTATGTGATGTATTACATTTATTGATTTGCCAATATTGTGCTGTCCTTGCATCCCTAGGATGAATCCCACTTAATCATGGTGTATGATCTTTTTAATGTATTGTTGGAGCAGTTTGCCAATATTTTCTTTAGGATTTTAGTGTCTATGTCCATCAGCGGTATTGGCCTTTAGTTTTCCTTCTTTTTTGTGTCTTTCTCTGGTTTGGGGATTAGGATGATGCTGGCTTCACAAAAAGAGTTTGGGATGTTTCCTTCTTCTTGGATTTTTTTGTAATAGTATGTGAAGGAGAGGGGTTAGCTCTTCCTTAAATGTTTTTTAAAATTCTCCTGTGAAACTGTCCAGTCCAGGGCTTTCATGTGCCAGGAGTTTTTGATCACTGCTTCAATTTCACCAGCTGTTATTTGTCTGTTCATGGTTTCTGCTTCTTCTTCATTGAGTTTTGGAAAATTGTATTTTTCTAGAAATTTGTTCATTTCACCTAGGTTTTCAAATTTCTTGGCATATAGTTCTTCATAGTAATTTCTTACAATCCTTTGTATCTTTGTGGTCTCATTTGTAATCTCTCCTTTTTCATTTCTGATTTTATTTATTTTGGTCCTGTCTTTTTTTTCTTGATGAACCTGCTTAAAGGCTTGTTGATTTTGTTTATCTTTAAAAGAACCAGCTCCTGCACTTATCGATCCTTTGAATTGTGCTTTTAGTCTCTATGTCATTTAATTTTGCTCTGATCTTGGTTATTTCCTTCCTTCTACTCACTCTGGGCTTTGTTTGCTGTTGTTCCTCCAGTTCTTGTAGATATAGGTTTAGGTTGTTTATTTGAAACTTTTCTAACTTTTTTATGTAGGCCTGTATCACTATGAACTTCCCTCTCAGACTGCCTTCACTGTGTCCCATATGTTTTAGACTGTTGTGTGTTCATTCATTTGTTTCCAGAAACTTTCTCTTTTCTTCCTTTATCTCATTTTAACTCATTCTTTGTTTAATAGCATGCTATTCAATCCCCACAAATTTGAGTATTTTTGAGTTTTTTTCTTGAGGTTGATTTCTAGTTTCATGCCCTTGTGGTCAGAGGAAATGCTTAATATGATTTCAATTTTCTTGAATTTGTTGAGGCTTGTCTTGTGTCCTATCATGTGGTGTCTTTGAAAATGTGCCACGTGCATTTGAAAAGAATGTGTTTTTTGCTTCTTTTGGATGAAAGTTCTATATATACATCAGTTAAGTCCATTTGATCCAGGATATTGTTCAATGCTGCAATATCCTTATTGATATTTTTTGGAATATCTATCCATTTTTGACAGTGGGGTCCCCTAGTATAAGTGTGCTTGCTTCTGTCTATCTTTCCTGAAGTCCTCCAAGGTTTTCCTTATTTATTGGGTGCTCCTATGTTGGGTGCATATATGTTTTCAATGTTTATGTCTTCTTGATGGATGTCGTTCTGTGTTTGTTTTTATGGACTTTGTTCTGAAGTCTATTTTGTCTGATATTGGTATTGCTACCCTGGCTTTTTCCCTATCCATTTGCTTGGAATATTTTTTTCCAACCCTTCACTTTCAGTCTGTGTAGGTCTTTAGTCCTGAAGTGGGTCTCTTGTAGGCAGCATATGTGCAGGTCATGGTTTCTTATCCATTCAACTACCCTATGTCTTTTGATTGAAGCATTTAATCCATTTACATTTAAGGTTATTATTGATAGGTACTGATTCATTGCCATTTTACTCCCTTTGTACCTGTGATCCTCTCTCCCTCACTCTTTTTCTTCCTTTTCTTAAAGCAGTCCATTTAGCATATCTTGCAATGCTGCTTTGGTGGAGGTGTATCCTTTGAGGCTTCTTTTGTCCAGGAAGCTTCTTATTTGGACTTCTATTTTAATTGAGAGGCTTTGCTGGATAGAGTAGTCTTGGTTGCAGGCCTCTGGTTTTCATTACTTGGAATAGTTCTTGCCATTCCCTTCTGACTTGTAGTGTCTCTGTTAGCAGGGCTCCCTTGTAAGTTACTTCTTGTTTCTCCCTTATTGACTTTACAATTCTCTCTTTGTCTTGGAATTTTGCCATTTTAATTATGATGTGTCTTGAATTGGGGCTCTTTGGGTTCCTCTTGATTAGGACCCTCTGTGCTTCCTGGATTTGTGTGACTTTTTCTCTTTTCAAATTAGGGAAGTTTTCCATCATTACTTTTTCAAACAGGTTTTCTATCCCTTGCTCTTCTTCTTCTGGTATCCCTATTATAGGGATATTATTATGTTTCACGTTCTGCAGTTCTCTTAACCCATCTTTATTCTTTCTGAGTCTTTTTTCCTTTTCTTGCTCTTTCTGGGAGTTATTTTCTACCTTGTCCTCCAGCTCATTTATTTGAACCCCTGTTTCATCAAGCCAGCTTTTGATTCCTTCTAGTGTGCTCTTCAATTCAGAAATTATATTCTTCATTTCCTCCTTGCTCTTGTTGATAGTTTCTATGTCCTTTTTCATGCTGATATAGTTTGCATTAAGTTCCTCATAGTTTCCCTGTAGTTTTTGGTAATTCTCACTGAGCTCATTGAGCATCCTTATAACCATTGGTGTGAACTCAGAATCTAATAGTTGATTTTCCTCTATTTCATTTAGCGCTCTGTCTGAGGATTCCCCCTTTCCTTTCAATTGGGGTTTTTTTCTTTGTCTTCTCATTATTTGTGAGACTATTTTTGTTTGCTTCTGCTCCTTAAATTGATCTGTTTGACTCCCTGTTGTGGTATAAACTTCTATGGTAGGAGACTTGTGAGATTTGTGGTGCAGGCTCCTTGTTTAACTTGCTGCTCTTGGGATGCCTTTTATGCCATTTATGTTGCCTTTCTGGATATAATTGGGTTTTGATTCTTGTTGGGTCATTCTTTGGTAGGTCCATCCCTCAGTCGACCCTGGTTGACTGAGGGTCGGTCCACCCACCACATCTTGTATGCTGTTGTGCAGGTGTAGTCAGGTTGTGCTGAAACTGATCCTTCTGTCTGTCTGAGGTTATAAGTCTTCTTTCTCACTATTTCTCAGTTGTTTATTCCACATGACTTCTCCACAATTTAGTTGCAATTCCAGATGGGTCTAGGAGCAGATCAGTGTGGCTTTCATCTACTCCTCTACTATCTTGTGACTCCTCTCTGCTTGCAGTTTTTCAAGAGGACTCAGGCAAAAACTTGATTCCTCCTGCTGTTCGGCTTGGTTCCTACCAGGCCCAGGCTGGCACTGGTCAGTGGCCTGGAGGTTGGAGACCCCTGCACATTCCTCTGCTCAGAGCAGAGCCCAGGAAACCTGAAAACCTCAGGGTGGTCATTGGTCTCCCACTCCACAGTCAGGGGTCTGGTTAATATGCCACCAACTCCTTAGCCAGTTGTGACAGCATTATTAAATTTTAAAGAACCAAATTAATATCAGATGCAAAGAAAAGTCAAATAAAGCAACCCACAAAATCTTGGCCATGTGGGATCAGAATGAGAGATTGGACTAAGGCCAATGGAGATCAATTCATATGAAAGTCAAAAAGAATTTTCACTATAAGGTCTACAGTGAAAGTTCTGCCAAAAGAGTGAAGTGACATTCAGGGCTGGGTGTATACTTTGTGAGACCCAATGCAAATGAAAATGGGAGACCCTCGTTCAAAAAGAATGGAAAAAAGAGACGTAAAAAGTATTAAAAATTAACTTTTTTTCTTTATTCTGTGGTCCTTTTCATGACTTGTCATAATGGTTTGTTTTGTTCTGTTTTAATTTTCTCCTTCATGTAATTCTAACTAAAGAAAAATTAGAAATTTTCAATATTAGTGTGCATTTTATCATTCATCTTTAATTGTGCAATACCAGTTTTAAATGCAAATATAAGACTATTTAACTTGTATGTCAAACACCAACATTGTGCATCTGGTGTTGCATCATTCCTATGTGTATATGTGTACATGTATTTTGCTCTTATCAGACAGTAGAAATGCTGCATAGAACAAACAACTTTTTATTTCAATTTTTTATATGTACATATTCTACAAGACTATCTCAGGCTTACTGGTAAGAAAGCACTGAAAAGAAAGAAGCTCTTTCAATTTCATTTATATCATCTTCATCATAGGTGTGTGGCTAACAAAGGAGAGTAACAAGCATAAGGAAAGATATGGCAACATTTTGTGATCATTAGTGGTTCTTAGAAGGCCACTGTGTTCTTTCTGCATTTGAAGCAAGTTCTGGTTCAAACAGAAAGCACAGCCTCCAGGATTTACACAGTTGGTGATATAACATGCTTCCTTGTACTTTCTTTGAGTCTCTCTGAACTTCTATGCATCCATCCTAAATCCACAAGAATTCTGTGCTCATGAGACATCATGAAGACTCTACAATCAGGGATGTCCAACCTATTGGCATCTCTGGGCCACACTGGAAGAAGAAGAGTTGTCTTGGGCTACACATTAAATATATTGAGGCATGTAATCACACTTAAAAAAATCTCATAATGTTTTAAGTAAATTTATAATTTTGTGTTGGGCAGCATTCACAGCCATCCTGAGCCACATGTGGCCTGTGGGCTGCAGGTGGGACACTCTTGCATGAATGGGGCAACAAGGAGTGGTACACACACATACTGCTAGAAATGTGTCTTGTACTGATCCATGTGCACCGTTGCCCCATTGGACTTCACTTATGTCCCATTGTAATTCACAACACACATATTCAAAGACAAAATTATTAAGTATTTTAAGACATTCTCAGAAGGAAAAAAACCAAGTATATGGCCCTTCTGAGCATGGGACTAAGCCCATTTCACAGCAGAGGGCAAAAGCCCATGAAGCCAGCTTCAATGATATTTTAGCTTAAGAAATGTTTAATGTACTCAGCCTAAGAAACAAAATAAAAAAATAAACTTAATCCTCTTTGAATAGTAATGCTTTTTATTTTAGAAGTTTTAATATCTTTTGAATGTTAACTATCAAAATTTTTTAACTGGAGGTCTTAACTAGAACCCAAGGGTTTTTTTTCTTAAAGGGATCTCACAAAGCTCTGCTCTACTATATGTGAAGTAATTTTAATTTCTCAGAAAGAATGATTGTTTCCAAAATATGATAAGAGAAAGGAGTAAAGGCCAGAGTCATACCTTATATCTTAAAATCTTCTAACTTTAAGGCTTCCTATTCCTTCAATTCTACTTTTTGATATTATAAGTATCACTATATTTTTAAGATCTTTAAAGGTGTCACTCACCATAATAATTTTCTGAAATACATGTGGAATCAGTATCCAAAACTCATGGAGGGGCTGAGATTAGAACTCAAAACTCTTTCTTTTATGCCTTATGGCACTGAAGTGTGCTGTGGAAATCTACAACTACACCAATAATGATAAAGGCATTCTGAATCATTTATGAAGAGTAGTAGTTATGCTACCTTTGAAAAGAATATCACCTAATTGATTTTTTTCATTTAGCTAATTACTAATTTAAAAATTATCATCCTGTTGCCTGTTCCTATTGCAGCAGTGTTAATCAATAGAATACCCGTATAGTCAATTTTTCCCTACTGTCACTACTTCCTCCCTGGGGAGGCATTAATTAGAGAAAATGGCTAAAATTTTTAAGGATCATTACCCACAGTGTTTCATTGAATATAAAATGTCTTCCATGCCTCTGAAAGCAGCAATGAGATGGAACGCATAGTGGAGAAAAATACCTCCATGATTTTTAACCAGGGATGGTTGTGAATCTTTTACCTTACAAACAAAACACTAAATTGAAAACAAGAAGGGTCACTTATGGGAATTGGAACACTGAGCATCTGTCATTCAGAGCCCTATGAATGTAAGCAGTATATGAATGTAAAAAGATAAAGAGCTACTTGTTTTTTGTATTAATGTCTAAGTATATATAAAGTCATTTTATTCTTTGTTTAACAAATAACAAGTTGTTACAAATAGCAGGTGAAAATATATAATGAATTTAACACATGAAAATGCACTTCTGTTTCCCATGGAGAGTTAGATCCAATAGCATGGCATGAGCTAGGCCACATTAAAAGTGATGAGAAGATCCAGGAATCAGCTCTTCATTCTTTGGGTCCTGCAGCCGCCCTTTGCTTGGAATAGGTCGAGTGTCTCTCCCATTTCCACTCCTCAACCTCCTGCTTAGGGACAAAACAGCTAATGCAAAACTGAAGGCCAACTGTATCAATCATGTTTTTCCTGAGAGACAGAACCAATAGGAGAATATATGGTTTATATTAAGGAATTGGCTCATGTAATTATGGGAGCTGGCAAGCTCAAAATCTGTAAGGCAGTCCAGCAGGCTGGAAACTCAGGTAAGAACTGAGGTTGCCATCTTGAGTCTAAAATTGGTGGGGCAGGTCAGCAGTCTGGAAACTTAGACAGGAGTTCTATATTATGATCTGGAGGCATGATTCTTCTTCATTTATTCCCAAGAAAACAAGGTGGTTTTAAAAAGAAAAAAGAAAAGTTTTTGTTCTTAAGGACTTCAAGTGAATGATTGGACGAGGCTCACACACAGTATCAAGGGTAATCTGCTTTACCTAAGGTCAACTGGTTGTAGAGGTTAACTACATCTATAACATGCCTTCACAGCAACATCTAGATTCACATTTAATTAAATTACTGGGTACTACAGCCTGGCCCAATTGACACATAAAATCTCTCCACCTTAAGAGAAAAAAAGTTTATGGTTTATGATAGGGATGCATCATCCCTGGACAGCATAGCAACAGGAACCCAGACAGAAATAAGGAACTCCACAACCCCTACTTCTTTTTCAGATTCCACATACTCTTTCAACAAAACAATGAATATCAATTACTTAGCACATTGTCTGGAATTTAGTAACTGCACAAAAATCATGAATTAGTGGTTGGTCATTTTAAATTCTGAGCAGCCTTGGGGATATTCAGGCAATGATACTCAGTTGGTTTTCTGGCTCTAAAGCTCATACCAAGATGTTAATTTAGTCCATTAAACCAGCTTCCTCCAAGACTTGGACTATGGAATACGGAATATGGAAAGGATAATTTTGTTATAATGATGGAATAATTGAGCCAACTTAATATAGAAGCAGAGATGACATTATTTGGACTGGGCATATACAGTAGAATGTACAAGAAAAGAATAAAATTGGGGGGGCTGTTAGGAATACTTTACAATCTCTACCCTTCTATTCCCCCAACCTCTTATATTCATTAGTTTAAGGAATGGGACCTCACTCCCACCAAATCTATGTCTGTCTACTCTGCCGCTTTCAGAATAATTATTCTAAAACAAAGTCCCTGTGTCAGACCTAGTTTAAAACTCATGAACAACTATCCATAAATCTCTTTCAAACTTCATAACATGAAGCCTACAGCTGTCAGACCCCCGTCTACTTACATGGTTTAATTTCCAGCCATTTCTTTCACCTTTTGCATTCTATTTTCAATACATAATCATATAAGTTTCTTCACATATGCCTTGTCTCTGATCCTTTGAACGTCTTTGTATTTCTTTCTGGTTATCCCAATGCCCCACTGAAGAAAAATGGCTTAGGGTAGAATTAGTCTCATACTTCTCTCTGTATCTTTGGTGCCTAGCTCAGTACAAGGCATATACAGGCTTGTAATAATACCTGTCTTCCCCTTCAGATGCCAAACTCTTTAAGCAGCATAGAGAACTATATTTATTTCATCTTTATGGCTCTCGCAGTGTTGTTAGCAAAGTACTTTATTCTTAGTTTCCTCAATAAATTCTTGCTGAATTCAGTGGATGCAGTGATAGAACTATAAACTCCTATAATCATTTAAAATAGGAAAATTATGTTCCAAGTGTTACAAAATGAGTATAAATGAACCATATGTGTTGATTATATATGGGGACTGAAAATGCTATAAAGTGCACATATGGTAGCAAGAACACAGCTCTACTGTATTACTCAATATGAGTCACGTAAAACTAATATGCTAGCAATGTGTTAGCTAAGCATTCACTTAACCACTTGCTTGTCCTTTTTAAATGGAGAATGGTTTGAAGGGGACTATTTGGGTAGTTTAAAAGCACTTTCCTGGTTCATTCAAGTAAGTATTTTTTCCCTCTCCATTAATTTCTTTCAAGTGTACAGAGGTCAGCAAAATTATTGACCTCAAAGTTTGGCTCTTTCACTTCAAGAAGGACTTTGCGTAGTATTTAGAGGAGCCTACATGGAAACACAGAATTTCTAGTACTTCCTTTCAAAAAGTTTTGGGCCCTCTGTTCTTTAACCAGAATTCTGGGTATATATATCTTCCAATATCTTCCAATGTGGTTGAACACACACAACACACACACAACCCCAAAGTTGATGTGATGAAGGTAACATTTATTGCAGTTCATTTGTTTGAGGGTGGTTTCAGATCCATTTTCATAATAGTTTTAGGGACATTATGCCAGAGCTGTCCAGTTCACCCAACAGCTTCTCAGCATTTCATAGATTTTGTGTAGAACAAGTCTGCAGACTCTGAAAGGTTGGGAAGTACCTACATTGTCCTCTCTAGTGCTTGGGACTGAATATAGGCGCCAATAATCCTTTGCTCACAAGGAAAGGGGAATGTGACTTTAAGATGCTGAGGGTGCACATACTCCCTGGTAATATTAGCCACTCACAAACATGCTTTGAAGAATAAAGGTTATGGGACTTAGTCACAAAACAAAATGAAACGAACACTGTTTGCATGAATCCTTCTGCTATTAAGGATTATCCACAGGAAGGAAGTGAGATCCAAATAACATTCAGTAGATGACAAAGGATTCCCAGCACAGGCACGGTGCCTGACCTAGACTGGAGTGAGGTGAAGAGGAGAGAAAAGCCATGCAGTGAGAAATACATTTTTATATCAATTCCAAGATACACATTTTTTCTATAATTTAACATGTCTAAAATATGAAATCACTTTAAAATTAATGATACTCATTGAAATCAACAAGATCTGAAGGAATAAAAGGTTGCTCCTTAGTACAGCAAGAAAAAAAAAAAACTCTGAAAAGCTGCTTCAAAGAGAGTGTGTAGGAAAGTAACTATAGACTTTTGAGGGGACAGAGCCCCTTTCACAACCAATTAAATTTCTAAGACTGCCAAGCAGTTTCAAGCACACTAACATGTGAGTTTTCATCAAACAGGATGTTTGCTACGAGCAGGAAAACAAAGGAGCCCCACTGTGCACGCTGAGAGACACCAGGGGTGGGTTTTCAGTAACTCAGGTAGAATTTTCCAGCCGGGGTGAACAAGGCCCCGGGGAAAGTGTTACAGAACAGAGGATTCAAGACTCTCTGGGAAAGATGGATTTCACATCTTATTGTCATTCTCAACCAGGTGGCGGTAATGATGCAGATACTATTGCCTGCACATGGCCATGGCTGTTCATGTTGTCATTTTAATTGAGTTATGTGAGTACTACAGGTGTTACATTTAATTACCATTTGAAATGACTATAAGAATTGCATTATGATTCTGCACTGAAATGAAAGTTTTGTGCTCAGAAAGGCTTAGAGACCATGAAGCAGGACATATATTTAGTAGTCCAGAGGCAAATTTCCATTCTCAGAGGAATGAATATTTATTTTCTTGGACAGCAAAAATAAATTTATTGGAGCAAAAGATGCTACAAGAAGCTAAAGATGTCTTTTGCTTCCATTGACTACTATATGCCAAGTGAGAATGTGCCAGCAACAAATTTTGCAGAACAGGTATCAGAAACTTGTGAGAAAAATACCTGAGACTATAGTGAAGAGTACTTTTTAAAGAAACATTGCATCACTAATGCTTTGGTCCTGTGATGCCTGCCCCAGAGAACCACATTTTGTGACAAAACGCAGACAGATATCAATAATTCTGGGTTTAAAGAGGATGCAGAAAAGTTGCACTCTAGATCTGAAATTGTTGTAGGAAGATGTTAAGCAATTTGTTTCACCAATTCAAAAATAAACACAAATATGATGAATAGTATAACAGCTATGACAAAAAAATCTTTAAAAAGCTATTTCAATAAGCAGAGACAAAAATTCTAAGAGATAAAGTATCATGTCACAATTTCATGGGAAACATGTTTTTTCTTTCTTTCTGAGTCATAATGGTGTCTTACATTAATAAGTTACATTAAATGTTATCTTAATGCTTGCTGGGTCATGAACTATTTGGAAAATCTTGGGGGTGGGGTGGGAGAGATAAGTGTTAGTCAGAAATACAGAATCTAACCATGGTGAAAAGAAGAGTGGAAGAGTTACAAAGACTCAAAGGCTTTAAAAAGAAGTGTGCCAAGTGATCTAAAAACAAAACCACTGTCATTAATATAGTTAAATAAACAGTGCAAGCTGGTGTCCAAAGTAATTCAAAGTCTGGAGTTGTCTTGGAGGTGTTTATCCCCCAAACAGCCTGTTTTAGAGTGTGTGCTCTCAGTGGGGCTTTGGAGGGGACACAGGCAAAGAGGGGGCAAGTGAGCCCACACCCAGGCAGCTGGACTACATAAGTCAGCCCTATTTTGTCTTGTAGTGGTGCAAGTTGCACCCACATTGTGATTCTTTTCACATTTGAAATGGCTTCTGTGCTCTTCTGGCCCAGCCTACAGCCCAGGGGTAGTACTGGATTTTGTGTGAGATCGGACTTCATTGATGCTGGTGATGACATGGGGCCAGATGAGCCATTTGTGTTAAAGTGAGAGAATATGCCCATTGCGGTGGTCTTAGATCCAGTCCAATGCCTAGAATAGCGTTTCGCCATGCTACAAAATTAGTTAGACCTTCATGAGTCTACATTTTTCATTTCCTTCTAAGTTGCCACACCTCTGGGAATCAGTGTAGCTCAAAATGACTCAGGCAATGAGGCTTTCATTTCTTCCCCTGGGAAACTAATGTACGGTCTAATAGACTGTTAGGAAATTGTTTTTGATATTCAGCCTACATTTTCTTTTCCCTAATTGCATCCCATTACTACAATCTAACCAATTTATCTTTCTCCTTTAACCCTCCAGATTCTTGTCTAGGAGCATTTCAATTTGGCCAAGCTTTATAAATTAAATTGTTTTCTTCTTAATTTCTACTAGAAGTCAAACTTTGTGTTTCTAGTTTACTTGTTTGGTATTTTGCAAATTTCCTTACTGGTGGCTATTACTAAGACAGTCAAAAGACTACCATTTACTAAGGATGATGTGACCACACAAGCATAGGAACAATATTACCTTCTTACTTTGAATGCAAAAATTCATTTAATACTATATTAGCCGTATATTACACTTCCAATTTATTTTTAACCAGATAGCCTACTATCTACATATTTTCCATCTACATATAGGTATTAAAATTTGACATTATTCAATGATCTTTCCCAAAATTATGTTTTGATTTCTTGTTTATAGGTTTTATCTTGCATTATATTGTCTTGTGTTCCTGCATGTTTTTAATAGATTGCAGTTTACCAATAAACATCAAATAAATATACAACTTAGCTCAATTTAATGATGTACATAGATTGTAAAGAACAAAAACTTACCCTAAAAGAAGTATCACTGATCTCAAAGCTTCTTGTTGTTAAATGCTATTTTCCATTTTTGGTAAAAATTATACCAAAAATGTATATAACACATTTTAATATTTACAATAACTTTCATATCTATGACCTTTGTTAACTTGGCTCTTAACTTTGTGATTGACTTCCATTATTTCTCTGAGTCCCCAGAGTTAGTAAATGGCCATGCTGGCATTCACACACACACGCGCACACACACACTTCTGGAAATGAATAAAGTGATCTTTCCACTCTATCTCACCTTCTAATAATACATTAAATAGCATTTATGGAAAACTAAAGTTGAATTTTGGGCACTATGACTAATGGGATATAGTAAAATACCCCTAGATTTCAATCATTCTCTAAAATTGATATGGAAAAATAACTAACGAAAAAAACTCAGCTTTAGATGGGTGTGGGGGAACTCCCCAAGGAAAGGTTTGCTATAGGTTGTCAATGGAACCACAGTTTCCGGAATCTTATGAAGAGAGAGGACACTTAAAAAAATCTGCCACCTACTAAACAATGTTGTTAGGTGTCCAAGATAAATTTGTTGGTTACTGAGGGGTGCTAGTCTGACCCAGGTCTAAGAAAACTGGCAAATGACAAGCACTGTTCTCTGTGAATATATAACTTTATTTGAAATATTGGCTGCAGCATTCATAGTACAAGGCTTCCCACTGCTCTTCCCCAGTCTCCCTGATTACCTTTCTTGCAGATCATGGGCAGCCCTAGAGGCAAGATCCGGTGGGCCACATTCCCCAGAATGGTCTTGGAGGGTTAAAGCAGTACCTTGCAACCTGATGAAGTGTTGGGGTCCTTTAGAGAAGGGCTTTCATTTGTTCCACTTACCTTGGAGGACAATAAATAAAGTGTCCTCACAGAGAGTTATTGAATTTTTAAAAAGCATTTTTTATCATCTCCCTCTTTCTGTTCCTGTAGATGATATTGCATCTTTATTTTTAAGATTTTATTTATTCTTTGGGAGAAGGGAGGGGAGGGAGAAAGAGAGAGAGAGAGAAACATCAGTGTGAGAGACACTGATCAATTGCTTTTCATAAGTACCCCAATGGGGGACTGAACCTATAACCCAGGCATGTGCCATGACCGGGAATCCAAATGGAGACCTTTCACTTTGGACAACACCCGACCAACTCAGCCACACTGGTCATGACAATGCCATTACATCTTGATGTTGACTGACTTTGTCTCATTATTGTTTGGAGAACTATGAAGATTTTGTAAAAAAAGTAAAAAAAGAGAGACATTCTATTCTATTACAATTTGTGATGCTTTTTTGATATCTTAAATAGATATGCATTGCTATTCCTATCTTGAATGTAAGAGTTGATAAATAAAGTGTATAATGAGGGCACTTAACTCACAACAACTCAGCCATATGAGTCAGAGAGAAGAGAGCATGAGAAAGTGATAGAGACTTGATAGTGGTGTTGACCTTTCCATTCACCACGGTGATCAGAATATGGAGAATTAGATGTGCCTTTGAGTTTTGCCTCACTGATGTAATGCTTCTCATGGCAAGAACATCTCTTTGTGCCAGATGTTATAATAAAGTTTAATACCTCTGGACCCTACCCGTTCAACCAGCTATGGTTCCACTTTCAGCAAAATTCCCTCATAGAGTGACTTACACACACCATTTTCAATTCCTTTCCTCAACTTCTATTTTCTAACATTTTACTTTGAATTAATTTCAGGCTCACTTATAGAAAAGATGTAAGAATGTCTTGTATATCCTTCATCCAGATTCCCTAAGTGTCACCTCATTATCTTCGTGCCATTGTTTCTCTCTCTCTTATATGCATATTGTTTTTTACAAAAATTATTGAAAGTATCCCTTAACACCTAAATACTCCAGTGTGGACTTCCTAAAAAATGATATCAGTCTATTGCATAGTGGTATGTGCCACTGAATCACCGCTGACTCCCGGCAGCTATGAATGAGTGACGTCCACAGTGTCCTGTCCTCTCACCCATGCTCAGCTCCTGTAGACTCATGCCTGTGGCTTCGTTTATAGAGTCAATCCATCGCAAACTTGGTTCTCCTCTTTTCCTGCTGCCTTCTATTTTTCCCAAATTTTTAACTTTTCCAAAGAAACCTGCCTTCTCATGATGTGTTCAAATTAGCACAGCCTCAATTTTGTCATTTTCGCCTTCAGTGATGTTTCAGGTTTAATTTTCTCTTGGGCCCACTTATTGGTCTTTCTGAACATCCAGGGTATACACAGAGTTCTCCTTCCACATCATATTTAAAATGAATTAATTTTTTTCCTATCAGCCTTTCACATCCATACATGGCACATCCATACATGGTAACTGGGAATAATAAGCTATGAATGATCTTAGCCTTGACTTCTAATGACATATCTTTACTCTTGATGATCTTCCTAATTCTTCTATTACTGCTCTTCCAAGTCTCAGCCTTCCTTTGATTTCTTGGCTGCGGTCTCCACTTGAATTAATGACCAAGGTAGGCAAAATATTTAACAATGTCAATGTCTTCATTGTCTATGTTAAAATTGTGTATTTCTTCTGTAGTCACAACTTTTATTTTCTTGATGTTCAAAGGCAGCCCTGCTTTGGCAATTTCATCAGCAGTTGTTTTAAATCATTGCTACTTTCTGCCAGTAAGATGGTATCATCTGCATATCTTAAGTTATTGGTATTTCTTTCACCAACTTTCAATCCTTCTCCCTATGAATCTAGTTCAGTTTCTCGTATGATATGTTCGGCATACAGATTAAACAAATAGGGAGATAATATGCACCTCTGCCTGACATCTTTGCCCGTAAGAAACCATCCTGTCTCTCCATACCCTGTCCTGACAGTGGCTTCCTGTCCACACTACAGGTTCTGCATCAGGACAGCCGAGTGCTGAGGGACAGCCACTTCAGAACAACCCATAGCTTTGAAGAACGTATACAGTCAAAGGCTTCAATGTAGCCTGTAAAACAAAGGCTAACCTTCTTCTGAAATTCTCAGGAGCACTCTGGTATCAAACAAATGTTCACAACCACAGTTCAATTATCAAAATTAGAAATCAATATTTATATAACACAACTATATAATCAACTTACCTCATTTTCCTTTTGTCACTTGCTTCAAAGTATCCTTTAGAGGAAATACTAATAATTGTGGACAATAGTCCAATCTAGTAGGATTTTTTTTGGTAATCTCAGTTTCTAATTTTCTGTTGCTAATATATAGAATAGCAGCTGTTTTTGTATATTGATTTTTTTATCCTGCAACCATTTTATCTTATTAGTGCAAAAATTTTTTTGTAGATTCCATAATTTTTGGCATAGATGATAATTTTACTTCTAAATGAAAAGTTTTGCATAATCCTTTCCAAACTGGATGCATTTTATTTTATTTTAATTTATTTTATTTGTGCCTTATTACACTGACTAGAAACTTGAGTACAATATTGAGTAAAATGTTGGCGTGAACATCCTTGTCTTGTTCTAGTTCTTAGGGGAATAGCATTCAGTCTTTCACTGTTAAATATGAGTTAGCGGTAGCTTTTCTGTAGACATGCTTTTTCAGTATATGAAAACCCCCTCTTTAGTGAGTTAAATGGTGGCCCCCTAAAAGACTTTCTCTTGTTCTTGGGACTTGTGAATATTATTCTATTTTTTTCAAAAGGTCTTTGCAGATGTAACAAAGTCAAGGATCTTGAGATAAGAGCATTTTGGATTGACAGATGAGTCTTAAATGCAATGACACATATTTTATAAGAGACTGATAAAGAGAACATAGAACACAGGAGAAAAGGCAATGTGAAGAGAGAGGAAGAAATTGGAGTGATAACCCAAGAAACTGTCAATAGCCAACAGAAGGTAGAAGAGCCAGGAAAGAATTCTCCCCTACAGCCCCCAGAGTATGTGCAGCCCTGCTGACACCTTGATTTCAGAATGCTGACCCCCCCCCCCCCCCCCCCCCAGAACTGTGAGAGAATAAATTTTGCTGCTTTAAGCCACTCGGTTTGTGATGATCTGTCACAAGCAGTCACAGTAAACTAATACACCTTTTACACCTACTTTGCTGAGAGTGTTTTTTTGTTTTGTTTTGTTTTTCCTTTTCTAAATCAGGAATGTACATTGAAGTTATCAAAGATGTTTTCCTCCAACTGCTTTTTTTCCCTTTAAGTTTGTTAATGTGCATTGTGTTGATGGATTGCACTGACTGATGGTTTCAAATGTTAAACCAACCTTTTATTCCTTGGATAAAGCCCATTTGGTCATGCTATATTACCCTTTTCCTGCACTGTTGAATTTGCTAAAATTTTGTTTGGTATTTTTGCACCTACATTTATGAAGGATATTGATCTGTACTTTTCTTGTAGTTTCTTTGGTTTTGGAGTCAGAGTAATTCTGGCTTCATAAAATAAGTTTGATGTATTCACCTCTTTTAAATATCTGAAAGTGTGTATAGAATTGATATTATTTCTTCCCTAAATGTTTGGTAGATGTCACCAAAGAAGGTATCTGGGCTTTGCATTTTCTCTGTGTGGAAGTTTCAATTAAAAATTAAAAATTTAATATAGATATAGAGGTATTTAAATTAGCTGCTTCTTCTTGAGTGAGCTTTGTAGTTTTATCTCTCAAGATATTGTTCCATTTCATCTGAATTGTTGAATTGATTGGCATAAAGCCTTTGATACACCCTTCCACCAACCCCTTAACTTGTGCAGAATCTGTAATAACATTATCTTGTTCATTCCTGCAATTGGTAATTTATAATTTTTTGGCTTAAATGATCTGACTAAAAGTTTATTAATTTGATATTATCAAAGAACCAGATATAGGTTCAGTTGATTTTCTCTATTCATTATTTTTTGCTTTCTATTTTATTAAATTTTACTCTGATGTTTATCATTTGCTCCTACATATTTTAGATATAATTTGCCTTTATTTTCTAGTTTTTTGGGGTAGAAGCTGAGGTCACTGATTTAAGACTTTTTTAAAGTACAGATATTTAGTAGTACAAATTTTTCCTGAGAACTTTTTTAATAACATGCCACAAATTTTGATATATCATATTTTCATTTTCATTCAGTTCAAAATACTTAAGTTTCCATTTTAATTTCTTCTTTGATCTACAGATTATTTAGAAAAGTGTTATTTCATTTCTAACTATTTGTAGGATTTTTCAGAGATCTTTCTGTTATTTCTCATTTAATTTTATTTTGCTTAAAGCATTTGTTATATGTGATTTGAATTATTTTAAATTTATTGAGAGTTGTTCCAATTGAGACTTATATCTTTGCAAATGCTCCATGCACATTTGAAAAGAATGTATAGTTACCTTTGTTGGGAGGAATACTATATAAATATGATATCAATTAAGTCTGGTTGGTATGTAGTGTAATTCAAATACTCTATTTCCTTACTTTTAAAATCTTCAAAGTTTAGGCAGCTTCATTGTTGTATAACTGAGATCCTGAGAAAGTGTATGGTGACTACCCACAGCTTTTCCTCCTTGTCTGCAGTTTAGAGTCTATGTAAAATTTTCTGTGTTTCATTGGCTTCTCTCTATTTTCCTGGTTTCCTGTATTGAGTGTTAGCTACATCTTACTACACTCTGAGGTTTGTGGGAATTTTTGTCATCTAGCTTTGTTAAAAACAAAACTAGTTAACTGGTTTTTATAAGAGAATTAATTTTTAAAATGTCACTACTGTCATATTCTTCAGAAGAGTATGTTTTTTTAATTTAAATAATTTATGCTTGTAATTTAAATAATGTGATTGGTCCATAAAAAAGTATAATGTCCAAAATTTGATTATGAAGTCAGAAAAACTTACCCTCTGAATTGACAATAAATAAAAATAAATTCATATTTTTGAAGCTTAGTTTATTTCAGTCAAGTATAATTTGTTTTTAATATAATATATGAAAGAGTTAATAGCCCTGGCCAGGTAGTTCAGGTGGTTAGAGCATCATCCCAACACAGTAAGGTTGCAGGTTTGATCCTTGGTCAGGGCACATACAAGAATCAGCCAATGAATGTATAAATAAATCAATGTCTCTCTCTCTTTGTCATCAATAAAAAATATTTAGTATATTTAATGAAAAATAAAATTTCCATAAGCCATAGTCTTACCTTTCAACTCACTTATATTTTAAAGGGGGTTAATACTAATGTACATAAATAACAACTAGACAAGGCAAGATATGTTATTCAAGATAATGCTTTGTCTTTTAATTAACTATAAATTAATGTGTAGGAGATAATTATTCTGACCAGAGAAAGAAAGAAGGCTTCATGGGCTAAGAAGCATTTCAATATAACTTGGGAAATGACTGAAATGTTCTCATATATGGTTTTGAGGATATGAGAGTAGGAAACCACAAAAGGATGAAAAATGAGAAAATATAAGATGATTGGAATTCTTGAGTAGTAGCTATAAGTAGACATAACCTGCTAAGAAAAAAAAAAGAGCTCCTTTGAAATTGTTACTCCAGGTAGTTCAGATAAAGACACCTTCTAAAAAATGGTACCCTGTTAATTTATACTACAGGAGAATGATGGTTTGTCCATGTCCCATTTGACTGAACAACCCTCAGTTAGAAGGGGTCTAAATGGATTATCAGGTATTGAGAAAACTGTTAAAAATGTAACGGGGATTTGGTTTTCAGCTTAGAGATGAGAAAAATGTTTGTGACTTTTAGAGCTGTCACAATTTTTTTCTTTTGCAATTAGAGTTGACATTCAATATTATTTTTGGTTTCAGGTGTACAACATAGTGGTTAGATATTTTTGTAATTTACAAAAGTCATCCTTCCCCCCGTAAGTCTAGTAGCCACCTGGCATCATGCATAGTTATTACAATATTATTGACTCTATTCCTTATGCTATACTTTGTATCCCCATGACTGTTTTGTAACTACTGACCTGTACTTCTCAATCCTTTTACCTTTTCCACCCAGTCTCCAAATCCTTTCCTATATGGCAACCATTAAGTCTGTTCTCTGTATCAGTGAGTCTGTTTCTATTTTCTTTGTTTATTTTTTTTCTTTAGATTCCCCAGAAAAGTGAAATCATATGGTATTTGTCTTTTCTGTCTGACTGATTTCACTTAGCAGGACGCCCTGTAGGTACCACCTCACATCTGTCACAATAGCTCTCATCAACTACTCTTTTTCTGTATCTCTTTTGTAGGAATAGACAGATCACTTACGCAGAGTCATCCTCCATTTAAATAACCATTTATTAATTAAGTAAATATTTATTGAACACCATTTTTAAGCTACTTGCTATGTGGCTGATATTTTTCCTCAAAGAGAGAAATCTGTAAACTTTCCCTTTTCTAGTTCTTAGAACAGTGGGTCATAATCTTAGCTATACGTCAGAACAACTAGAGACCTTTTTGAAAAATGCTGATGCCTACAACACCACTTGACCACTTACCTCAGAACTTTTAGGGGTGGCAGTCCACAATTGCATATTTTATAAAGTTTCCCAAGATAAGACTGAGGGGAAGCCACATTTGAGAGCTACTGTCTTAAAGGATAGCAGCAAGAGGAAGGGGGAGTGGGTTAGTCCATGCATGCGATTAATTTGGGGTAGCTTTTATCAGTATTGGTATTTTTGCTCCTTTTTTTCAAACAACAATGTCCCATATTTCTAAAGAGGTTAGTTTGGTTTAGGAGCACGGTTTGCACTCTGAAAGAGGATAAAGATCATTAGCTCCACTCTTGGCCTTATTAGCCAAAAAAGAAAACAAAAAACAAAAACAAAAAAATAAAAAAAAAACTGATTAACAAGCTGAATAAAATGCAGCTTTAGAACACACAGCTAATGAGGCCATGGTCAAAGTCTTTACTGGGGACCATTGACTTCATTCTGTCTCATGGCTGCAGAATGTTCCCCAACACTCGGAATGTTTCCTCTCGGCCATAAAAAAGCCTGGGTAATGAGCAGGAACTTATAACTACAGATCTATCACTTCTACTAAGCCTGACCGGTTATTATCAAGAACATAACATTCATATATAAGGAACTATGCAAACTGTAAAGATGCTAAACAGATAATGGTGGAGTCAGCTCCACAGCAATTCACTCTGAGAAAGAGAATCAACCATAAACAGTCTTTAAGTCAGCCCAGACAGTTAGAAAGTACAATTGCTTTGTACATCGCTACTTAAAGCATCATCACCAATAAAGAGCATTGACTTCACTTGGAAGCTGGTTAGAAATGCAGAATCCCAGATCCCATTCCAGATGTATGGGGCCAGAATCTGAAGCAGGGTCTCCTGGTAATTTGTATGCGCATTAATGTTTGAGAAGCAGTTGGCTAGACCCATAAATTTGCAACATCAACTCTTAACACTTATAATATATCTGAAAATATTATATTGCTTTAATAAGAGAAAATAAATATCTTCCTGGAACAACACAGTCAACATTCCTCACTTGAAAAGAATATGATAGCATCCCATGAAAAATTAATAAAATTAAAAATAGATTCCTATTTTTTATTCATTATCCTTTTTCTGTTAGCCCCATTTTTCTCCTTTACTATGGATATATGTTCCATTGTTATTTGGGCATCTGCCTTCCTTGATTCTATGATGAAGCTGAAAATTTTTTTTAAATCTCAATTCTGTTTTAATACCAGAAGACAAAAATAAATAATCATCAAATAGCTTACTTTAACCTAATACTTAATTTCTTTAAATATCTAGAATACTATATAGCCATCCTATTGATAACTAAATTGTACTTACTACATAGAGTTATCTAGTGAGTCACATGCATTATTCACCCTTTGTTGAAAATACTCAATTATTTTCTTTTTTATCCATTCATACAAGTTTTCTTACTAAAAATTAATTTAAGAAAGCAGCACTGCATTTTATCTCCTAATTTAAAAAGAATATATATCCATTATATATATATGATAATTATATATATGATAATTATATATGATAATTATATATATATATAGCTTTCAGAAACTATTTTCCACAATATCCATCTTAGAGACTAATCAACAGCTTGTTTCCTTGGGACAACAATGACAAGATTTCTGAAAACTGACTCTTATCTGTCATCAGATTAGATGATGATGCAAACAGAGCAAAGTTCTGTTTTCACACTCCTCTATGTATTGCTTCACACTCTATCATAACAAGCTCTCAAAGCATCATTGATGTTTTCTTCTCCCACATGGCTTGTTAACAGGCACGTTTAGCCTATGGCTTCCTCACACAGCACAACGGATCTGTCAGGCTGTCAGTGCTGCTGTTCAGCCTAGTCCTCCGCCTAGAGCCCTCCCCTATTCTATTATTTTAGTCTTTTATATATTAATATAATAATCAGTTATATTCTCTATTTTTGTTTTGTTTTGGGATAATTATTTTGTACTGTAGGGACTTGAAGGTGGGTTAGTAGTCAGCTATGTGAAAAGGTGAAAAGAGGGCATTTAATGAAAGGGTTAACCAACGACCTTTTTATTCTAAAATCTTTTGGTTCATTCCTGGTTCTCTTTTTGCTCCTTTTCTCAGCAACATTTAATACATCTTATAATTTCCCTCTTCTGAAATTCCTTCTTCCTGTTTTTGATGCTGTGTCTTAGAACTCTCTTCCTGAGTCGTTACTTCCTCTAGTACCATAACTCATTTCCCCTCCTCTCCCTCGCAGTGGCATGGAGTGCCAACTAAGCCCTCTGATCTATTCTCTATCAGCATTTACCCTGCGGGTGAGCTTATCTATCCTCATGCTTTAAATGCCTTCTGAATGCAGAAGAACCACAATATTACATTTTCAGCCCTCACTGCTTTCCCAACTCTAAGCTCATATAGTTAATTGCCAATTCAAACTCTCTACTCTGATATCTATAGTATCTCAAAATCAACCCATCTGAAACCGAACTCTTTTTGCCCCTAACACGCACTCACCCGCTCTCCTGCAGTGTTCCTTATCTCAGTAAGTGTAAACTCCATTGTTTACAAAACACTTGCAGATATCCTTGATTCCTCTTGTTCACAAACCACATCCAATCCATTAACACATCCCATCGGATCTACTTTTGCAATTTATCAGGGAACCTAATCACTTCTCCCTCTTAACTGCTACCACTACTGCTCAAGATACTAGCATTTTCCAGCTAGTCTATTGCCAGGGCTTTCTAAATCTTCTCCCAGCTGCTTGCTCAACTTCCTAAATTCTGCTCCCAACACATCAGAGATTTCCTTTTCCAGCACAAGTCAGATCTTGTCATTCCTCTTTCTTATATCACACAGAGTGAATTCAAAGCCCTTATGAAAGTCTACAAATCCTTCGATAAGGCTCCTACTACCTCTGCAACTTCTTACCATGTTACTGTCTGCCCCCCTCAACCCCACCCAGCCCCGTGGCCTTCTTACTGTTCTTTGGACAAGTTAGTCATGCTTCAGCCTCAGCACCCACACATTTCCTAATCACTCTGCCTGATGCTCCTGGCTTACTCCCTCCCTTCATTCAGGTCTCTGTTCAAGTAACATATTTTCAAAGAGAATTACTCTGACCAACTCCCCCTCTCCTACCACGGGTCCCTCTGCATCCTTTCACTTTTGTTTTTCTTCTTAGCCCTTATGATTACTGATATATCATGTCTATATTTGCTTATTGTGCATTTTTCCAACAGAATATGCAAGGACAGAGGTTTCATATGTCTTGTTCACCACAACATCCCTAGTGTCTAGAAGCTTAGAATCATAGGTGGTGCTCAATAAATACGGTAGGAAGAAAAACCTGACTAGATCAACATAGAAAAGTATATGCAAAGCCTCTTTCTGAGGGACATGCAGTGTGTGAGGTATGTGAATCCTGGACAATGCTGGCAATGCCTGGTGGGTTTCTGTAAATATGATTGTGGTCACTGGGCTTCTCTGAAAATGCAATTCAGTAACATTGGAATTATTTTTTAAAATTTATAAACAGTGACATCTGAATGCAGGTTAAAGCAACCATTGATTATACAAACATCTGTTAAGTTTCTTCTTTGTGTTAAGCACTATCACTGCAAACAGCAAATCTGATGTTATCTGACAACATTTTTGGAGGATCAAAAGTTGAAGGCTACCTAGGATAATGTAAAGAACCTATATGTGGCTTCACCATGTAATTCCTGTCCTAGCCTTGTTTAATCCTGTTCTGGCCCATCTCCCACAAGTGATGAGAGGTAGGGCACCTGCGTGTGGTAAAGAGGTCAATGCTGGAAGCCAGGCTGGAGTCTTCGGTAAAGAGATGCTACTTCCAGCCTGAGAGTAAGTTCCCTACAACATTTTTAGAGCCAAAAAAAGCGCTGTGAAGTTTGATAGCAGTCACTATCAGTATCATTGCTTAACAATACAACAGACCCTCTGCCATTGGTTTTTATGTACCTATGTCATGCCATTATACTGAGTATCCTTTGAGGGCAGGTGTCAAACAAAGTACCTATATAACTTAATATATCCCTGTGGCTTGATTGAACTAGGGGCTTGGCAAAATAACACAAACTACTACAGCCCTAAACAAATCCTGGGTTATTAGTAATCATCAGACATAAAACTTCCTCCTATTATTTAGACAGTCCCATGATGATCTTCTCTCCCCCGAGGCAGTGAAAATCTTTATAGATTTGAAAAACCATAGAAGACTGAACTAGAATCCTTATTTATTTTTCAACTCTAGTATTAAAATAAGCCAAGAACATGCATCTGTCAAAATGACAGTTTGGCTATGGACTTCAAATAATACTGTGTTCTCATTTATTTTTATCTAACATCATCCTCCCATTTTAGACTTTCAGTGAACCAAAGTCTGGGATGCAAAGTAGCTCATTCATATTTTAATTCAGCTAAAGAGAACAGGAACTTAATCTACGACTTCCCAAATAGTTGTGTTATGAATTTGTAATAGCAGCTCCATAATTTATAGGTGGATAGGACATATTTCCAAAACAACCTGGTATGACTAATGAAACCTGGTGTCACAGTTCAGCAACTGAATAGGTAGGTGATGTGGCTACTGGGCTTGCTTTCTAAATTACTGACCTGGCTGGTGTGGCTCGGGGAACTGAGCACCAGCCTGAGAACCAAAAGGTTTAAATCACTGAACTCATCGTGAGTAAACAGGAGAGCCCGAACACTGTGATAAAAATAAAGAAGAAACATGTGACATGAGCTCCAATGGCATTAAGGCTGATACATTCATCACATACCTATTTACATTTGAAAAAAGATACAAGAAACTATTTCTGAATTTTCATATTTGGCATGTGTTATCAGAGAGAGATTCCTTAATACATATAAAAATGATAATAATAATGGCTGCTATGGATTGAACATTTTACTAGGTGCATGAACAATTAAGAGCATTAATGTAAATATACTATGATACTCAAAACCCTGACAGCAAGATGTTACTAGCTCCTAGTTTCATTTTAGACCTGAAGAAACTTCCTGCTTTTCACCCGCTGACCACCTAGTTTAACAGTTCTTCTTCCATTCACACACACTCTTATGTGTTTACCTCTGGCCTTGCTTTTATAATAGATCTATGACATTTTCTCTAACCTTACAAAAACTTCTGCCTTCCAAACTCCAGCAGGACAGTAAATTTATTACACTCAAGGACCCATCATTAACTTATTCTTGCAACAGAGAATTCTCAAGCTAACCTCAATTGGAAGAATGAAAAAATTTTAGTCTAAAATTAGGAGATATGTAAATTAAAAAGCCTTTCCCAGTTAAGACACATATCCTAACATAAAATATAGCATGCGCTCTCTGCTCCCAAAGCCAGCCCCCAGGCCAGAATCCATGTAACAAACATACAGACCTATCAAGCAAACCCTGGAAAGGTCAATGAAGTACAGAAATTTTAGCATTCATTTATGGTCTCATTTAGATCACATGCAAGAAAGACCATTAATAAATAAGGATAAAAATCCATTAGGTAAATCAAATAATCTAACCCCTTTGATAGAGGCTCTTTAATGCCTTCTACCACAAATAACATTCTGATAATGTTTCAAGCTCCTGGACTTTGTGTTGGTCAGAGTCCAAAGGTGCTAGTGACGGAACCTGCCACCGGACTCCCCAGCCGTGCCCTTTAGAGTCCTGTCCTGTAACTGGGAAAATGAGAATAGCTCCTCAGTTACTGAGAAAATGAGTGTTTTCTTGTAAAATATCTCCCCTTGCTTACACAAGAAAAATAATTATTCATTTGAGAGGCAATCTAAAAAAAAGCCCCTTCTACTAGAGTGTTGACCTTTGATTAGAAGGAAAAGGTGTATTGTTATATAAAGGAATGGCAAATCCTAAAATTGTTTTTTATTAATAATGATTCTCATTAAATTACTTTGCCCCAAACTTCGAAATGCAAGGTCGTCACAGTCAAGTCAACAGAAACAGAGTTCAGAAAGCTGACTATATAATCTTGAGAAGAAATGTTAAAGATGCATAAATCACAAGATGTTCATACAGGAAAAGGATTAGAAAAAGGGTATTGAACTAAAAAATAGACTTAGCAGATGTCTGTTTTCCATAACCAATGAACAGTTACATAAGCCAGTGGAGAAAAGAAGGGAGGGAGGGAAGAAAAGAGGAGGGAAGGAAAGAAGAAAGGAAGAAAAAAGAAAGGCAGAAAGAGAGGGTGGGGAGAACAGATACAGAGATACTTAGAGAGACGGAAACAGAAAGCAGACACTGAACATAAGAAACAGGAAATTTTCTGGCAGCTCTGTGGGGTTAAGTAGCCTCAGGAAAAGAGTGAGAGCAAAGTAGTACCTGGGAAATGTTAGATGCTCTGTAATTTCTTTTGTTTCTTTGATTTTTTTCCTAGGTTTTGGTTTCTCTAAGATCTCTGCAAAGAAATGTTTTTGGAGTTGATTTTTGAAAAATGTGGCAATGTATGAACTTGCCCCAGAAGTGACAGAAAGAGCCAAGTTATATTTGAGTTACATTATGAGGGGGATCCTCCCAAAACTGGAATTATCTTCTGGAGGATGGGCCCCTTGTAGTGCAGGCTTCCCCCATTAGGTGAGTGTTCTAGGAACCCATCTGTATCAGTGTACCGGCTGGCATTGTTGTGAGAGGCTGCGTTGGGCATTAGTGAAATTTTTTTGAAGACACCATGCATTTGCCCATTTCATAACGGGTGATATATGAGCACACCTGCTCACACCATGCCGTGTTCAGCAGTTTTTGACCAGAAACAGCATAACTCATGGCTCCACCGTCCCCTCCCCATTCACCTGATATCACCCTGTGACTTTTTTTGTTTCTCCTGATAAAGAAAGTCCTTAAAGGGCAATGTTTTGTTGATCTGGAAGAGGTGAAACAAAAAAAATGACAGAAGCACTAAAAGGCATCAAAATCAACAAGTTCAAAAACTGTTTAGAGCAGTGGCAAAAAATGTCTCAATACACACACTGCATCAAATGGAGAGTACTTTGAAGGTGACTGAAATTTAAACATGTAAGAATAAATACACAATTTTTATAAATAAATTCTGGCATTTTTTGGTCCCTAATTTAATGATATGTAGAAAACACAAATGATATTTGAGTAACATGCCCTTTAGCATTATTTTTGCTGAATAATAGCTTGGCTCCCTCCAATACAGGATGGGGCAAAAGTAGGTTTACAGTTGTTCATATGGAAAATAATACTGATAAGTAATAATTTAGGAATAAACTCTGTGTTTTGTGTATTCACAACTGTAAACCTACTTTTGCCCCACCCTGTATTTTAAGACCATCTAAAATCATTCTTACAGTTTTGAATGTTCATTTCCAACTTCCATGCATTTCAACTTAGAATTGAATTACACCATTAATCCAACTCTATCTTTTAATGATTTTGTGCTTTATTGGCAAAGAGCAGGCACATCTTAAGTATGAACTTGACAGTCTCCTTTCCCATAAATAAGTTCTCACAGATTTCCTCAATTACGTACCAAACAAGCAAGTTAGCTTCACAAAACTGTTGTTTTGATTGTTCAAATATGGATCCTCTGTAAGAAAATAATTTTTTTTAATATAATGGAGCACAAGGGCATGGTCTAGGAAGCAAGACCTTGGCATTGCAGACAAAGCTCTGCCTCAGGTTAGTCATGGGAGCTTGGCTACCTCATTTAAACTCTTTTGGCTTCTGTTTTCTTATTTCTCACATGAGAAATTTTATCTATGTAACCTTTTAAATTTTTACTAATTTTAAGACTTTACATGTGTCCTAAAGACTGACCACTTGGAAAATCAGGGGTCAAAGGGTGTGACCTCAGGGTGTGCAGTGAGGACTGGTGTTTATGGCTTTCTGTAACTTTGATACTCAGCTGTAAAGTAGTTAATATCCTGTAGTAGGGCCTATTTAATGAATTTGTAAAAAGTAGTATGAATTATGTCTTTTTTCATGTGCTATTAATAGAAAATATATTTTCTGGAAAGTTTTCTAATAGTTCTGTATGCATATAAGCTTAAGAGTTTACAGGAAGAGAGGAGATGGTTCCATATTTTTTTCAAATTAATGCTTTTTATTTTAAGATAATTGTAGATTCACAGACAGTTGTAGGAAATAGTACAGAGGTAGCTTTTACCCACTTTTCCATGATAGTACATCTTCCATGACTGTAGTTCTCATCACAACCAGGATTTTGATATTGAAGTACACAAGATACAGGGCATTTTCCTCACCACAAGGATCCCTCTTGTTGTGCTTTAAAACACCTTATTTCCCTTCCACCCTTACCCTCATCTAACTTCTGGAAACTACTAATCTGTTCTCTATTTTTATAATGCTTCATTTCAAGAATGTCATATAGATGGAATTATAGTATTTAACCTTTGGGACTTTAGGAAGGAATAGATGATGTGGAGTGAAAAGGAGGTTGTGGAGGGGAGATCAAGTATCCAGTGTGAAGGAAGAGCGCTAAAGAGAGGAAGGACAGGAAGGAGGAAGGTGAGCAAGAGAAAGGCAGAGGAGGACTAGAGAAGGGAGGGAGAGAGAGATAAAAATAGGGACAGAGGAAAGTAAGGGAGAAAGAAAGAGAGAAAGAAAGAAAAAGAGGGATGGAGGGAGAGAGGGAGGAAGGAAGGGAGGAAGGGAGGGAGGAAGGGAGGAAGGAAGGAAGGAAGACAGTATTTGGAAAAATTCAATATCCTTTCATAACAATTCTTAACAAAATAGGAATAAAAAGAAAACTACTCTCCTTTTTACTTCTGTAATGCTAGTATTGATGTATCCTCTTTCATATCTGATTTGAGTTATTCAAGTTCTCTCATTTTTCTTTGTCAATCTAGCTAAAGTTTTGTCAATTTTGTTGAATTGGTAAAGAACCAGCTCTTGATTTCATTAATTTTCTCTGTTGTTTCACTATTCTCTATTTTTCTATTCTCTGTTTTATCTCTGTTCTAATCTTCCTTATTTTCCTTCTTCTGTTAGTTTTAGGTTTAGTTTATTCTTTTCTAGTTCCTTGAGGTGCAAATTTAGGCTGTAGATTTGAGATCCTTCTTCTTTTCTAATGTTGGCATTTACAGATAAAAATATACCTGTTAGCAGGTATATTTCACTGCATCCCATGCATTTTGGTATACTGTGTTTTCATTTTCATGTGTCTCTAATTTCTCTTGAAATATTTCCTAGTTTCTCTTGAAATTTTTCTAATTTCTCTTGAAATTTTTCTTTGACCCACTAGTTGTTTAAAAGTGTGATTTACTTTCCACATGTTTGTGGATTGCCCAATTTTTCTTCTGTGATTTATTTCTAGCTTCATTCCTTGTGCTCAGATATTTTGTGTAACTTCAATCTTCTAAAACTTATTAGGACTTATTTTGTGTCTCAACATATGATCTCTCCTGGAGAATGTTCAATGTGCACTTGAGAAAAATGTGTATTCTTCTGTGTGGATGGAGTGATCTGCACATATCTGATAGATCCAAGCAGGTCTATAGCCTTGTTCAAATCTTCTACTTCCTTATTGGTCTGGTTGTTCTGTCTATTATTGAAATGGGATGTGGAAGTTTCCTACCATTGTTATAGAGCTGCCTATTTCTGCCTTGAATTCTGTATTTGGCTGCTAATACTATTATGAATTTTCTTAAGTATGTGGGGGGCAAGGGGTTGTATTTATACCTTAAAGCACATGAAGCAAGGTCAGAAAAATTTTTCACATGTATGGCAAACATATAGATGTCTCCTGAGATGTCCCTTCAAGAGAAACTTATGTAAGGAACAGAGTGGACTGAAAGTCTCAATGCTGTACCTTTAGACCCACCCTTGTGTTCAGTCAGAGAACACACTTCCTCTAGGTTGTCACCAGCCAATAACTGAACTTGGCGAGAATTCTAGAGCCACATTAGGCATATGGGACCCCTTCAGTGGGAAACCTTTGCTTGGGGACTCCCCATTGGCTTGGCTCAGGCTTTCGCAGAAATGCGCTGTGATCTAGAAGTGTTCCCACCTAATTCCCATTCTCTCTGGTTCTCCTTTCACAGGTATCGGGCCTACATCACAACCTGAAGGCTTTCCCTCCCTCCTGTTCCTGTCTCTTTATCCTTTACAGATGTTGCACTCAATAAATCTTTTGACCCATAATATTGTCTTAGAGTTTTCTTTTTGGAGGTCATGAACTGACATAACACATCACTCTGAAGTGAGAAAAACAGTAACTTTTTTAGGACTGATATAATCTCCCTTACAAGTTCTTGACCCTCACTTCCCACCATACTGGGTTGGGGGAAACTTAAATGTGTAAATTTCTTTTATTTTGAATATTCATTCTATCTAAAATTTGTCACTAACCAGCCTTGTTTAAATAATTTCTTCTGGAACATCAGTCTTTCTCGGTAAGAGAGGGTTCTATGCCATCTCTCCCTTCCCAAATGACATCGCCCGAATGCGTGAGGGCGCCTTCCTGGTCCGCACTACGACGATGAGAATGGTGACAGTAGTGGCAACTCTAGCTTTCCTGAGCCAGGAGCTATTATGACTGATCCAATCCTTACAATTCCCCCAAGAGGTAAATCCCCGTGAGCTAGCCTGTGCAGTGCCTTTTTGCACATTAGAAAAAGGTGGTCCTTCCTCAAAAAAACTGTATTTCTATCTGTCAGAAAATTGTTGCTTTGTGTCAATATCCTTAGAATAAGGCATTTTACTGCCATCTGCTGGGAAATTTTTTTTGAAATAAATATGGAAACTGTGTTGCCTGCAACGGGAACACAGCCCCCCTAGGACTGATACCCTCAGGCAGTAGACAACCTGTGTCAGGGTGCGGGGCAGCCCTGGGCTACAGATTAACAATGCGTTTGCTTTCTCCTGTTGCTGCAGCTGAGGTGGCACTAGAGGGCCGGGAAAAGTGATTTAACAGGACAAGAAATGAAAAACATTTCTTTACAATGGTTTCAAAATATTATGCCAATTACTTATGCTTAATTACCATATTGGTTATGAGCATGAGGATGTCTAAATAAAGAAGCTCTTAGTTACTAGCTATCCCACATACTAGAAAATTTTAGCTTAAATGAAGGTTTACACTGCAGCATATTCAAATAACTTGTTAGATTAGTTCCCAACTGAAAATATGATGAGATCTATTTTCTCGGATTTAATAAAGAGTAGAAAGCAGTAGCCAACTTACTATGCTAGTTATCAAATATTACCACATGCTTTATACATGAATTATCAGTTTAAAAGCAGTTTAACACAAGAAATATACTGGACATAATTTAATTCATGGCTTTTGCTTCAGAAGGTATTTCATTATCTTATGTTGCCTAAAATAATGTTTTTATACATAAATTAAAATTAGAACTATGTTAAAAATACTATGTTGACATCGTATGGCTGCTATGGACTAAATTGTGGTCCCTCAAAATTCATATGTTAAAACCCTAATTCCCAATGAGACTTCTTTGGAGATAAGTCCTTTAGGAGGTAAATAAAATTAAATGAAGTCATATCGGGGGTTCCTGATCTGACAGGATTGCTTGCCTTATAAGAAGAAGTAGAGATGCCCTGGCAGCTGTGGCTCAGTTGGTTGGAGCATTGTAACCAAAAAGTCATGAGTTTGATTTCCGGTCAGGGCACAAACCTAGGTTATGGGTTCGATCCCCAGTTTGCCTACAATCCCTGGTCCAGGCACATACGAGTAGCAGCTAACCTATGTTTCCCTCTCACATTTAGTGTGTCTCTTTGTCCCTCCCTCTCTCCTTTCCTATCTCTCTAAAAGCAATGAAAAAAAATATTCTCAGGTGAGGGAAAATTTTTAAAAACTAAAAGAGGAAGAAAGATCCGTGAATACTAAAGAAGAGATCATGTGGAGCACACAGTGAGAAAGTAGCCATCTCTTACCCCAAAAGAGAGCTCGCATCAGATAGCAGCCCTCCTGGTGCCTTCCTCTTGGATTTCTAGTCTCCAGAATTGAGAGAAAAGTAATTTGTATTATTCAAGCCACCCAGTCTATGGTATTCAGTTGTAGCAGCTGGAGTTGACTAGTACAATGGGAAATTAGATTCTATATCAATGCGGTTTTATTATTCACTGCATCTAGAAAAATTTCAAAAATTTCAATTTTTATGTGAGAAACGTAGTTAAATATTTGAGGTAGCTAAAACTAACATTTAAAAGAATTTTCAGTTTCAACTAATTCTTTTGAATTACACTCCAAGCAAACATATGGTATAAGTGGGAATATATAGATGTCCCTTTTTCATCAGCTAATTTTCCTAAGACTATGTATCAAGTATATCTTATGTTACAACTCAAATTTGGAGAGAAGATATTTTTATAGGACAAATCTGTTTTTTTACCAAGCTCTGATCTGTTAACAGAAACAAATAAACAAACAATAAATAAATAACCTGGTTGGTCTTAATAGACTTAAAGGTTTAAAGCTTAATTACCTAGTCTCATATAATTTTAGCATAGTCTTTCTTTCTGTACTCGTGTCCTAAGTTGTCACTCAGGAACCTGATGGAGAGTCTTGGCATGCATGTCCTCATGGTGTGGGGTAGAAGGGGGTCTGCAGATTTGCATCATTCTTGAAGGTATGCTAATTAGCACGCCCCAGTCACTGAGCCAATGCCTATTGACTGCCAGTGACTGGATGCTTTGTTGGCCTCCAATGTTGAAATCTTCAGCTGATTTACTCGTGATTGTTGTCTTGACCCAGGCAAAGCTCTTGGTTGTGCTCCCTGTTAAACCTGACCTCACCTTGGTTTTCATCATCTAGTTTTGACTCCCATTCACTCTCAGCTCAAGAGGTCTCCGTTGTGCCACAGTCCAGGATAATTCTACACCAACATGGCTTCTTCCTCTGTCAAGTTTACGAGCCAGACCCTCAGTTACTTCTGGGTCTGTTTAATGTCACTTAGAGGACAACAGCAGCTCAGGAATGTTCCACTTTAGGGCTGTCCAGCCTTCCTGGGATGCTCATTTTATGTGATGTATCTGTGATCCAAGCTGTTGATCGTAAAGTGGGCTCTTTCCATAGTCCCAAACAGGAAGCAGGAGGATAAGAATTCTATTTCTCTGAGGGACAAAATTTGAAGAAGAAGAAAAAGCTTACTTTGTACTTCTAATTCTCTTTCTCCTAATTCTGCACAAAATTCTCTCAGCAACAGAAAGAGAAAATTTTCTCCTTTTCCTGGTATGTATCTATTTTATGTAAAACTCTAAGATCACCCACAAAGTCTATCCTTGGTAAAACTGAATCAGAGCTAAAGAAATTTAGACAATCCTTCCTTAAAAGCATTTTGTACAAAAATCTATTGTTTTATGAAAAAATTATATTTTTTGGATGTCAGAAACTAAATATTAGTTAATATCAATCATTGAATTATTTCTGTAATTTATTCTAATCCTTCCCAAGGTCAGGGGATGCCTTGTGAATCTAGAATAAAGATCATGTACTTAAATGCAAGAGAAGCAAAGAATTTTACTCAAAAATATTTTTATAGGTTTCTTTAAGGATGATAGCCAAGAAACATTTAAGTAATGTGTGTGAGTGAATGAGTGTGCATGTGTGTGGATGTGTATGTTGCCCTTTATCTGGATTGGAACCCAAGCTTTAAATTTATTTTGAAAAGCTCCCCCTAGTTAATTCTGATGTATAGCTAGGGTGGAGAGTCACAGCTGTATGTACACATAAAGAAATACAATATTGACACTTAATAGGTAATTCATGGTATCTTCTGGAGAGCAGTTAGTTTTTAAGGGCCTTCCAACTTTATATTTAAGATATTTTCATCTATTCAGACAATACTGATTTCATTCACATGAACAAATGGTGACCACACAAAAAGTCTCTGTCTAACCATTCAAATCATTTAATACCAGATTTCATAATAGCGACAACCTTCTCCCACATGACTGAAATGAGAATGGCTTAGAAGTTTCTACAATTCCCAAACTTCATGAAAACTTTGAAGGCACATGGTTTGAAATAGTATCTTAAAGCCTACTAAAAACCCTCACTTTTAAATATTAGTCTGAATCAAAAGCCTGAAATTCTCTTGTTTCTTCATCATCCAGTATTAGCCTCTTTAGTGATCCCAGACAGTTCACTTTATTGACAAGATACACTTAACTGAAAATACTCAGTTGCGTGAATTAAGTTTTTGTATTGTGGTCATTCATTCATGAAGACCGCAGAACAATGATGGAGAAATGACCATTTGAGAACAGTAATGAGGCCAAGGACTAAGACACTGGACAGATCCCATCATCAATCTGCGTCCAGGCATGGCTGAGCAACGTGAAAAGCAAGAGCCCAGCACCTGCCAGCATTGACTTTCCCATCCCACCAGCAAGAGATACCACTCTTTAAATGAAATCTTGCATGCGTATGGGAGCTCACCATAATCCAAAAGCTTGGTTCTGTTACACCCTAAGAAACCTAATGCATTTTCCCTGAATGACCTTTATGTTTCCCTGTCACTTTAACTTGTTCTCAAAGGTGAAAATGCAACCATCAGGTTGGAAAAGAGGAGGCTAAAAAGCATGTAATTCTGCTCACAATGGATTTTTACAGTCTCACTGGAATTAATTACTGAAAACTTGCACATGTAGTAATTAATTTTATGCAATTCAGCACCATCTGCAGATGCATATTTTCATTCAAAACTAGAATAATCTGATATAAAATTGAAATTGTTGGGAATTTTAAGAAAGCCAAAATCTTTGCATTTTCATTTATGCTAAACAATTAGATAAGAAAATCACAATTTGTAGAAAGTTGTCAAAAAATATCAACTACCTTTAAGATAGATGTCAAAAAACCCCACAAATTCCAAATGTTGACCTTTTTCTCAGAAATTACTTTAACTTGTATTTCTAGGTCATACCAATACATTCCTACTATAATAATAATATACAACATTTTCCAAACTATAGACTCCAAGTTTTATACAGCTCACACAGTGTGTATTATTCCCATCCACACCAGCTACTGCTCCCACATCACTGGTCTGTGGAGAAGAAGCACCCTCTCATCACATGTACACTCCACAGTTCATTTCTAAGAGCCTGATTAAAAAGAAAAAAAAAAACTAATCAAGGGAGAGTATGAAGGGAAAGTAGAGTATTTTACCCTTTTTTGTAAGATCCCTGCCTGGTCCTCAGTAGTTTTGTTGTCTTACCCTTTTGTGGGCCCATCCTAATTTATTTTAGGCCTTAGGCATGTGGGCCACACTTTGGCTTTTCATGATGGTTTAAATATGCAGATTTCCTGGCTAGAACAGTGCCCACTGTGCCAAGATATGACTTTACTGATCAGAGAGTGTGGACCGGTGGAGTCCCTGATTCACAAAGCCTGAGACTGTCAAAAGCCATTTACGATCCAGGACACTGCGTCGTGTTATAAGCCTCTCAGGAGGGATTGTGAGTCATCAGTGGGAGGTCCAGGAGCATCGCTTCCACGGAACATGAAGCATCCTTGTTGCATCTGTACTCGTGAGGTCATTCAGGGCAAAGAAGTTGAACTGCTGTGGGGCAAGGTGAGGGGCCCACCTAGAGATGCCACCTCGCATTCCTGGTGTAAGGAACACATGCACAAACGCAATGACACATGGGGCTAGACTCCCCAAGCCTCGGTCACAGGCAGTGCTTTTCTTCTATGGAATTACCAATAATCTGACAAATAAAACATATTTGCAGGCAGAGATACACATTTTTACAGGTACAAAACTTGTGCTCTGAGAACTCATCTTTAAAAGTACAAACGTATATTCGGTTTTTAAATTTTTCTCTGTTACTTGTATGCTTCTTATCTGGTAAGATATACCTGCCTTCATGTGCTACATAATGAGTTTCCAGAGAAGTGACGTGTATGACTATTACCTCCATTTTTTTCCACATTGCCTAAACCTCATCACAAAAATTATAAAATCTATTTCTTTACAGCAGGTAGAGAAAGTCATGAAACTAAATTAAATGATTGATTCTGGAAATAAAATTTTTATAAGAGACTCTTTATAACTCCCTTACTATTTATATGGCTAATGCCTCCGTGAGCCTTTTCCAATCTTTTTAATTAAATAAATCTCACTCCTGAAAGTACAAAGATGATAGCAGAACAAATTCTGGAGCTCTGTCTGTAATTTAGTCCCATGGGCAAAGTAATTCACAGCAATTCTAATGGCATTCTTAGTAAAAGAAAGCTATGCTGTTCCAGACATTTATTTAACTGACATTTATGGTAGGAAATTTCACCTGGAAACCTCAGGAACGTGAAAACATGATAAGTCATCCATTTTTCTTTCTTGGGCAGGTAATTTGATCTTTATCTTATTCTTTCACACTTCAACACTGGAATGAAGTCCTGGTACTTTTTAAACTAAGTGATAAGATGGGAAGAAACGAAGTTGAGAGGCTCGTGAGGCCAGTTCGCAGCGCGCGCCAGATGAAATCGCCCAAGACGGAACGCTGCCACCGAACTGACCTGGCGCACCTCAGCCCTGACTGTGACAACCAGGGACTGAAGTGCCTGAAATATTTTATCCTTTATAGAAGCAATCTACAATCTTTGCTGGAAAACACTTGGATTATTTTTTATCAATGCCTTATTGGTCCATATTTTTTTATTGTATACTATGGCTGTAGGAACTGGTTAAAGATTTCCATGATGTTTGGTTTATGTATGTTTGTTTTATAGCTGTTTTCAACACCTGAAGATAAACTAGCAGGCCACATTTGGAAATAAAAATGTTTGTATATGCGTTGCTTAAAATATTTCTGAACTGGGAGAAAGCAAAAAATGCAATTTGAAAAGATATTCATATATTTGAGGTGATTATTCATCTCCCTTTTTGTGCTTTAAAATGTAAGATTGTAGTTTTATAAATGTAAAAATAGGCTTCCTATTAAAAATCCCTCTTTCTTGCTCCCAGAGTTCCACAAAAATGAAAGCAAAGGACTAAAACAGATGAAGGATGACAGAACAGGAGAAGAGTCAGCATGAGATGTCAAGAAAATTTTGGAAGATGGAAAACTAAGAGATAACTGCAATAGCAGGGGAAAGGAAGTTGAAAATCAAGTGCCTGTTGACCTTAAACAAATAGACAGCCGGATAATTCTCCAGCAAAATTCGGGAACAGGAGACAATTTCAATTCTGGACACACAGTCTGAGGGCAAACCACCCACAAATCCAGAGAAACAAAAGAGGATAATGCTCTTTTATGAACATGGAAGGCGGTGTTATAAAGGAAAAATCCACTGGAGGAAACGAAGCTTGAAGCACAGTGAGTTTTTGTTGGCTGAGTTATAGCCATGTCCCATTGGCTGAGCTGTTTGTTACTGGGCAAGGAGGAATCTTCCTCTTGCTAAAGGCCCTCAAGTAGTATCAGTTCCGGTAGGAGATGTAAGGGATGCCTCTTCCCAGGGGAATCGATAGTGTGAGACATGTATGAGAATTCTCTCTTCCAGACTTCTAACTCCATTTTAAATGTGGTTTCTGTTGATTAATTTTCACATCCCTAAATAATGAGGTGCACCAATGAGAAACAAACATACATAAGTATTTTTTAAAGGCTTCCAACATTAACTCTAAAAATCTTTCAAATTCAGTCATATGACCAATAATTTCATAGGGCATTTTGTCCACTAGGATCCAACCAGAAAAAAAAAGAACCACTATTAATATTTAAAACAAAAGGGATTTGGTGCCAGGAATTGGTACACAGATGACTGAATTGCTAAGAAGCCAACTAGGGATGGTAAAGCAACCCAGACATTAGCAATTCAGGGAGACGGCTCCACCTCTAAACTGGGGACGCAAAGGATGCGTGGTGTTACCAGAGCCCAGCGTCCATGGTGGAAGTTGAAACCCTACTGCGCCTGTCTAAGGAAACCAGAGCTAAACAGGGGACGAGGGAGCACAGGACATGGCATTTGAGACAGTGAGGACTGTCTCAAACATTCTAGTTTCTCCCTTCCTCCTGTTCCCCTGTCTTCTTCAAGGAACTTCCATTGTCCAAACACAGCTGGAAGCCACTTACACGAAAACATGAAAACCACAATTTGGAAAAAAGAAAGAGGGAAAAAATTGATCTAAGGGCAAATAGGTCAAGGCTTGGATCAGCATTAAATCAAAGATCTTTTATAAAAATTTGGATTTGAATATTATCTTCTGATGAATAAAGTACCCATATTTTTTAGCATTAAATCAAAGATCTTTTATAAAAATTTGGATTTGAATATTATCTTCTGATGAATAAAGTAACCATATCCTTTTCTGAAGCCCTTAAAGATTTTAAAAGAGTAAATTTATTTTAAAAAAAAGTATAATTCTGCTATTTCATGTGATAAAAAGCACAAATCAGAACTCTGGCATAAATTTTAGAGTTTATGTGCTTGGCAGAAATTTTTATATCAATTATCTTCTATACATGTAGAATGACATTTTTCTGTTTTGTAGCCTGGATATAAATAAACATGGGTAACCCTTAAATATGTGTCCTTCTTGACTGAATCACTTATTTGTTTATCCAATAGATCTCTATATGTACTTCCTCTGGGGGAAAAAAACAAAAACAAAAACGAAAACACATGTGTAACCTGAGAGGCAAAAGCGAACCAAAAAAGCAAGCAGGTCACTCAGAAGCAACATAGAGCAGCCATTTTCAATCTTTCTTATCTCATGACACACAAACTAATTATTAAATTTCTGCCACACACCAAACAAATATATTTTTTGCCAATCTGACAAAAATAGGTATAATTTTGATTCACTCACACTAGATGGCTATTGTTATATTGGCTGTTTTCATTTTTTTTATTTGAGAATCTAAGGGAAAAGAGGTCAGTGCCCCTAATTAAATAGTCAGGTACTACCTGTTTTAAAATTTCCTGGGGTCCAGCAGTTGAAAATCACTGATATAGAATAACACTCAAGAGTTTGGATCTGCAGTCAGATACTTGTGGGCTAGAAATAGAGCCCACTATTTATTTGCTGTGTGGAAGTTTCTAAACTCTGTGAGCCTTGGGTTCCTCCCATGTAAAATAGGGTAATAATATTTGCCTCACAGAGCATAGTTTTATAAGCACTAAGTTTGATAATGCATGTCCTGTGTTTAATGGAGCAGTTAATTTAGTCACTCTTTAGCTGTATTTCTTAAGTGAACTCCTTTTTTATTCTATAATCTTTACTACCCAGTTGTATTAAACTTATTAAAATAACAGAGAATAAACTATTAAAAAATGTTACCCATAGTTATCACTATATCAATGATGAGTAAGACACAGAACTTTTCCCTCAGCTTTTTAAAGGGAATAGGACTTATATTCAATTTTAATGTTTACCTACAGTCTTGCAAGGAGATGCAGAAGCAGCACTATTCTTACATATTAATGATTACATAAAATTTTTTCCAACTTAGAATGCCAGGACGTTCGCACCAGGGTGGCTTTGGAGCTAAAGCTTGAAAGAGATGTAGGATTTGGATGTAGATGGGCATCTGTGGGCAAAGACATAAAGGTGAAAGTGGGGATGTACCAGCTGTCGGTGGCAAATTGGGAGTGGGTACATTTGGACAAGAACATCCAGTGGGTGATAAAGAGCAGCTGGAGTCAGATTTGGAGAAAAAAAAAAGAAAGAATAATCAAGGACCAGCTATTGAGTTTGGGCCTTTAAAAGACAAATAGGGTGTTGATATCTATACCTGGGCTTTGAGACCATAAAGGCATCAGTTGGAAGTATTCATTGGAATGGAAAACAAAAAGCAAAATCAAAGACAACCTTGGATAGAAAAAGCTCCAGCAGTACTACGAATCAACCCTAGAATTCAAGGTGGGTGGTACCCACTGATAAGTGTACATTATCTGAACAATAAAAAAAGTGAAAAAAAATAAAATAAAACAAAAAAGTATATGTTATCCATCATATCCAATATCTCCCCATACTTCATAATCACATCTTCCAGCCCCTACTTTTTGCAAATAAAAACAATTGCAATTTTGTTTCTAATATTGTTGCTGTTATGTTCTTAATCAGACCTCACTTCACAGAGCATCAGCCTATTCACAAGTCAACCCTAGATCAGAATAAGTGTTATCACAAATTCCCTTCAGATATGATAAAAAATTTTTAAACTAACTTTCTCTGGATGTACAACAGTGTGAACTATTTCTTACTGCAATTCACAGCAATTGTCGTCAGTCTTTAAGAGCACCAGAAGCCTGGACCTGGCTGTTCTCTTTGTTTACTTGATGTATAGGATGTATGTCATTGAAAAAGTCTCAAAAATAATAACTAAGGATGTCATAAGGTGCAGTAAAATATCTTTTCATTTATCATCAAAGGATCTGATGGGCTTCATCTTTAAACATATATCATATCCTTAGCTTGTTTGTATTTTATTTTCCAATCCAGGGCCTAATGAATACCTACCAAACAGTGGGTGTGAGACAATGTCTGAGGAATAAATGAATGAAATATTAGGTTTGAGTTGATTCATCTATATCTCTAATACTTGTTTGTTTCATTGGCTTTTTACTGTAGATTTTAATGATCTTGTTTAGGTGTGTCTTTATTAAATATTGACTGAAACATTTTAGGAACAAAATGAGGTATGAATTATACATTACATATAAATGCTGATTCAAAGCAGTTTCACATATGGAAAGGCTAAAAATTCCAGAAATGTTACATAATGAGGCCAATTCTACAACCTGTCCATCAATGTTCAGAATGACCTATTGAGACTAGCAAGAAGAAGAAGACTTCAGTTCATCTGTGTGAGAGAAGGGGTTTTTTGTTTGTTTGTTTGTTTGTTTTTTACCTGACCTCATTTTGATGGATTTTGATGCTACATACAGAACTGGAGAAGAAAACCTCTAACTGAAAAACAGATACTCCTTTCTGGCACTTGAGATATACCTAGTAAAGCCTGGGTATCATATTTCACAAGGGGTCAGTTAACTAAAAATCAGGAAATAAGAGTCACAACAATATTTTTATGCTAGAATGAGATATTAGAAAAATAAAAGGAAATATCCACAAAAAAATCTAATAGGCAAAAAACATACAATAAAGATATGGATGGAAATACATATGAAACAGAATGCTGTATTACTTCTGGGGAAAAACTTCTGAATACTTGAGGAAACACATAAGGACCTGGAGGTCATTTGGTCTGTGAAGCAACAAAATTGGAAGCAAAGGGGAGACTGAAAGGAGGGAGGTAAGATTAGCGTAATTACCAGAAGGAGGAGGGAACAAGGTTGATGGAGAGCATATGGGGGAGGATAATCACCATGACTGAGATAGATGCAAAGGGAATCTGTGCTAAATATTATGAGGACACAGAAAAGGAGACATTGGAAAGGAATTCATGTGATTAATAGAGAACAGTTAAGATCGATGAGAGAAAGAACTGTGTGTAATAAATTCACTATTCAGGACTATCACTTTTCTTTTTTCACCAAATGACAGGGACATCTTACCCTTTGGTAGAGAAAAAATGGACAAAATGACAATTTTCAAACAAATCCCAAAGCAGGACCTAAAATAAGATAAATTTAAAGTCTCACTTTAGAAATGATTAGACAAACTCTCTTCTTGATTTCAAATGTAAAAGGTACAGCATGCTCTGTCCTCTAATTCAAACCCCAATAACCTATATAAAAATAATGTAACTTTTAGCAGAGATGTAAAAAAAAAAAAAAAAAACTAGATTGTAAATCCCTCAGTAGAATGATTACTTCTGTTTTGTTTGTTTTTATATTTTCCTATTATCCTGAAGACCTTTGAAAATCCTGCATTTGTAGCTAAAGCTGTTGCCTGTGGCTGTTTGCCTGCGACCACTCTTCCCTCATCTGTGAGGTACTAGGGGGTCATATAAACTCTCACTAAAATTCCTCAAGTGTGGTAGCACGAGGCTTCCGATGCTTAATTCCAAAAACCATTTACTTCAGGTTTCAATGAAGATGTAAGTGAAAGTATGACATGTTCTACAAAGTTCTTATATATTTCTCTGTGTCCTGAAAATTATGAATGGCTTCTACTTTATAGTAGAGGAAGCTAGTCCATTAGTTTCCCTAATGAGAAGAGAAACATTGGACTTGGCTGTTCACACTTCCAGCTTCATGGTTAGAAAGACAGAACCAGCTCATCTTGCCCTTTGGAAGCTGTGACTGGGTCATTTCTAAGCCTTTGATCTCTTTAATCATTATTACTAAAACAGCAGAGTGAAGAGGGGTGGGGTCCACCAGAAATTCTTTTTATAGAAGATTACCTCACCAGTAGAAGGATGAGACACTGGTGAAAGCAATACAGTACGTGATTATTACTCAGTATTTTTTTAGTAGAAAATAAAAGAGCATTGATGAAAAATCCTTTCAATTTGTCTCTTTGAATTCTGAATCATTGCTTAGAAAAGTGAACAAAACCCTTGATTTTGGTAGAGAAAAATGGAAGGAATTCTCTCTTAGTCTCTGTTCAAAATTTCCCCAAACATAAACCACACAGTGCCTAAGTGGGCAGACAGCAGGTGCTCAATAAACACAATTCAATGCAACAAACCTTAAATTATCATTTACCCCAAATCCTGACCCCACCCAAGGTTATTCAGGCAACTTACCAATGAAAGGACTGATTCTTAAAGCATTTCTATCATTTACAAAATATTCATCCATCCTGTATTATACGTGGTTATTCACAGAAATTCTTTACGATGCTGTCAGAAGACTATAAAAACACTCATTTGTCTAAACTGTCTTATGTCAAGGTTTCAGTGGATGTAGTTATATTTCAGGAAATGTGATGTGAGCTACAATATATCTAATTTTATAAACAGAATTTTAATGAGATTTTATAATTTGTGAAAACTATAAGGGGAACCATATATAAACAAAGGGCAAGAAAGTATTTACATAAAATAACTGAAAATGCCAGCTGAGTAAAATTAGAATTGAAAAAATACTGTGATTCATACCAGCATCTTTACAGGTGCAAATAAAAGAAGTTTCACATATATTGAACAAATTATGGTTGGAATTAACCTGTTCATCTATTAGGGTTTAAAATTCAGACATTTTGTTTAACAAACAAAAATACTTTTTCATCTGATGTGTTAAAATTTAACTATTTAGGGTTTTTTCCAGGTACAAAATTAATGAAAGATTTTATTTTATTATATACTGTTACATAAAAGCTACAGTATCTTCCTTAAAAGTGGGATAATTACATTTAACCATTGAGTGAAATAATTTATCTTATATTCTGTCTTTTTCAAACGCAGGCAATATTATTATCTCTTTAGTGTCATTTCTAACTATGACACTGTCAATCTAAGTGATGATGTACATAAATTACTAGAAAAATAATTAACTGCAAATAATCATGTAACACTCAACATCACTAAAAATACAAATGCTATAAAATTAGAAGTTTCTAATAGAAATTAATTAGAAAGGCAATTGCAATATAACATAATAGATTAATTGCTCACCCATACCATTGACTCACTGAGCATATCCACAGAATTGGAACTTATGAAATGTTATTTCATGAGAGGATTTATGTTACAATTTCTCTATACATTTCAACATACTTCAAAAGCAGAAACATCTTTATCTCAAGAAAGAATGTCCAGTCCTAGAATACTTCACTCCCAACCCCTTGAATTTCTTTTTCTGAAAAATCTATAGTAATATACTTTTACTCTGAGATTTTCAGAGGTAAGTGATGATGTTATTGAATAATTAGGAAGCCAGAGATTCTTTAGATAATTACTTTGTCCTCTAGAGAAATCCTGCAGTATACACATATCCTTTGGGTGCTCAATATACATTTGTTAGAAGTTAGTATTATTGACTTGTGCTTAATAAGACTGAACACTACTAAATAACAACTTGGAATTTAACAAGGACAACTCTATTTTCTTAGGTAGTTGAAATGTTATTGATTTTTTAGGTTTTCCTTGAAAAGATACATTGCTGAAAATATTCTTTATATATAAGCAATGTTAAATTGAAAACATTATAACAAGCACTCCTAGGAATTTATAAACAAGTACGTAGACAGGGTTTTTGTGCTGTGTCTGATTAAAGGTTAATTAGTATGTATATGAACCCTGAAAAAGCAATGATCAAATTATTGAAAAAATGACAATTCAGCTGCACTTGAAAGTTCCCTACACACACAATTCTTAAGGATTATTGTAAAGTAAGAAAAATGAGATGGTTCTAATAGTATACCAGTTAAAAAGTCATCACATGAGGGCAAAATTGAACGTATCAAAAACTTCCTGTCATTAAGTAAGTTACTGGCAGGAATAAATGCAAAGTATGAACATACTAGAAAAGTAAGATATATGGCCAATGTTATCCAAGAATTCAATATATCATAATGATGGCATTTCAAAATAACGGGAAAGAGATCGATTCCTCAACAGATGATGCTGTCTACCCATTTATATAAGAAAATGTATTCTATAAAATATATTAATGGCAGATTAAAGATATAGTGTATGAAACAAAACAATCAAAGTATAAATAATTATATAAAATTAAATATTAAGTAGTTTTAAAAACTAATGCTGAGGTAGGGACCATTTTCTAAGTAAAGCATGTAGCCCACAAAAGTCATTATGTATTTTGACAAATTTAGCTTTCTAAAATTTAAAGCTAACTCATTATAAAAGATACAACAAAAAATTTTAATCAGTGCACTGAAGAAAATATTTGCAATATATTTAACAATTGTTTAATATTCCAAATATACAAAAAAGTCCTATTTATAAAAAGGAAAAGAAAACCAATGCTGTAGAATAAATGAATCATGAACAAGAACAGATAATTCACATGGGAAGACACAGTAATGACCAGTAGACTTTAAACAGCTGTGTGTTCTTACATGTAATTTAAAAATTAAAATTAAAACACAATATAAATTTCATTTTGAATCTATTAAATTAATAAAGTTTCAAAACCTGCACTATTACTGAAAGTTTAAATTGGAACAACCTTTTTGTTAATAAAAATATTAACAAAATTAATATTTTTTAAATGTGATACTCATCTTTAGCATTACATCTCATCTTCAGCATCAGATTTAAAAGATGCTCATTTTTAGTATCACATTTAAAAGAAAATTTTTTTCCTTTAAGATTTAGCCTAAAAAGTAGAATGAACAATACACAAGACTATGTGTAAGAATTGTCAATGCATTATTGTTCTCAATATAAAAAACTTTGGAAAGAAGGTAAAGGGGATATAAATGGAAAAACTACAATAAAAAGAAAACCCCCAAAAAACTGGGTAACTAGATATATATACTTGTATGTATGTATATATGTATATTTGTGTGTGTATATATGTGTATACATATTTATTTGTGTGTGTATACATATGTATGTATATATACACAGTAATGGAAAAATAGTTCATTGGTTACATTCACACCATCAAACTACTATACAGCCATCTCAATGAAATACTAATTCGTAAAAAAATCCATGATGAAATTGGTAATTGAAAAATGTAGGATAATACATAAAAAAGTACCTTTTTCTAAATAAGTGAATAAATAAATTAAATATTTGATTATTATCTTATAATGTGTCAGTATAAGTATCAAAAATTCTGCACTTATCAGTAGTTCTTTTTGAAAGAGTATTGCAAAAAAAGGATGAGGGAGGGGGACTGATTTTATATTGTCTTTAAGTGGTAAAAAAATTCTGAGGAGATTTTCACTTTTTTGCTAATTTTCACATTCTGGAAACTAGTAAATAAATATGTGAATCTCTACCAATGAGAGTTCATTTACTTTGAAACAATATAGCACATCAAACTATGACTTCTCAGTTTAAACAGAATTGTCCACTTTTCAAGTGTACTGATTTAATTTAAAAAAACATTAAGTGCAAAGATTGTTATAAGTAAAATTATTTTCTCATATAAAATCAGAAAACATGTAAAAGTTAATCAACTTTGTTGAATCTTCTGCTAGAGCCTTTGGGACCTAACTTCTTAAAGTGCCACCTAGTGGTGTATAAACAAAGGTACTGATGTAATGGAAAGAGATAACAAAACAAAAATCACTTTTCTTGAACACAGCAGGCTCCCATAAAAATAGTGAGACTCACCCAATTTTATGAGAAAAAATTTAAGGTCTTACACATCTAATAACAATACCTTTAGCCAACATAAACAGGCTTATGAGTTACATTTTCAGAATTCTTAGTTAATGTATGTTCTTTTTTTCTGCTTCGGACTACGTGTATGTTAATGATAAGTATTTCTTGACATGCTTCTTGTATATGATTCAATGGTGTGGGTGATACATGCCTCTCCCACCACCAGTGACAAGGGCTGTCCAGGGGGCCCCTGGCCAGAAGGAATGTGTATTGTTATGGGAATGGATTGTAACTCCCTTCTTATCTCCTTTAGGGAGCAGCTTCTTGTCCTGGGACTGCTTCTGGAGCTTTTCTTTCTGCCCATACACACTGAGGTAATGTAGTTTAGAGTCACATGTAGGACATGTGCCTCCTTTATCTGGGACTCTTTAAAAGGAACCTCAGACTGGAGGAGGTATAGTCTCTCTCACACTGACCCACTGCCATCTGTGCACTCACCTGTAATATGAGTAACAAATGGCATGTCCATATTGGCTAGTCCACTGTGGGTGGTTTTTTCAGAATATCACAAACACTTAAGCAGCTCCCCAGCTGGGGGCTCCTGCATTACAAATGGCAATCAGCAATCTTTTCCAGGTGTTTAATTTGCCTTATTACAGTGGTTATCAAACTTCAGTGTGCAATAGAATTATAGGTTGTTGTACCACAGCCCAACAATTTCTAATTCAGTGGGTGAAGGATGAGCTAAAAATTTGCATTTTCTGCAAGTTCCAAGGCAATGTTAATGCTGCTGCTCTGAGGACCACACTTTGAGAACCGCTATCTTCTTGTGCTGCAGAGGATGAAAACCCAAAACATCATTTTCCCGATTCCCTTGCAGCTAAGGATCTGGATATGAATTAGTTTTCATCAATTAAATGCCATCTCCTGTGATTTGGAGAACAAATGAAAGAAAAAAAGCTAATTTCATGTTCCTTCGGGCTATTTTCTGCTGGAAAACAAGTGTACATAGAGACCTGGGATTTTTCTACAGTAACATCCCTATATCCGGCTTCCAGCAGAGGTGATAGGGAAAGCAGCAATAGTAGCTAGGTGGCTCAGTTTTAGCTTCATATTCCCTGGAGTACAGTGTCAGCGCTGAGATTCTCACAGTGACCTTCTGAGCCCTCGACTTCTGCTTTGGCAGGGGTGGTAACTCCCCTGGCAGGTCACTTCCATGGTGTTTTGGGAGTCACACTTAAAGTTCCTGCCTAATCTCTGCTTTTTCCAGCCCTTCCAGTGATTTCATAGGCACCTAATTATCTTTCTGCTTAAAATTCCTAGAGTGGTATCTGTTTCCTGTGTCAACCCTGATGCAATATAACATGCAAAATGTTAAGAAAAGGTTCAAAATCAAGAAGTGTCATCTGCAATTTCACCCTACTAATCATGAGCAAGTTACATACTTAATTTCCATAAATAAACGTCTCAAACTCCAAATCGTTTGGCATAATACCTAAAAGAAATGCCAAGATAATTAAAAGAAGGTCAGTTCCCCCCAAACCTACCTAAGGTCTACTCTGGAAGCTCACTATTTATTATAGAACACATGCTGGTCCTCAATATCATCAGAGCTGGGAGAGGCCTTGGAGTTTGTCTAGTTCAACTGCTTTTCCTGCCATTCTTGCCCTTGTGTAGCAGGAAAGGACACTGACATTTGGAAAACTTAAATGACAGCCTGCCGTGGATCCCAGGATTTCAAAAACTAATTCCTAACTATTGGTGATGGGATAAAAGTGTAATTTAATTTACTGACAGAAGTAGTGACCCCCTTATAAACTTCAACATGTACATAATGTCTTTGTATCAATGTATTTACCATATGTTGGTGCATGCTGGTATTATATAGCATAAGGCAAAGTATGTTGTACCAGGTGCTGAGAATAGCCTGCATGGATATTGAAATTATATGTATTTTATAGTTCATGGTGTTTTTATGTTTCTTATCTCATTTACTCAAATGATTTTTTTTTCAAATGATTCTTTCCATTATCCTATGGACTGTAATTACTGCTAGGAGCACCAGAATAAAAATCAACTTACATTCTACTATGTTATTGAGGTGCCTAATGAATTTGACTCATGCCAAAAAGTTTGTTGAGATTCTTGGAAGAAAGATATCCTGCAAGACAGTTATACAATGCAAATTTATTTTTACACCATGTTACATGTATTTGTGAGAAAAAATAGTTATCTTAAATCTTTGTAATCCACCTAGGAAAAAAATCAGAAATACGAAATTGTCTGAGTCCATTGAATCAGTGTAGTTAGTGTCTATAAGATACCCGTGGGCTTAGAAATTATGTGCTCAGGAGAGAAAGCATACTTCCAGAAATCAGGGCTTTGTTCTCCAGGAACCAGTAAAGGTAGTAATCAAAATGAAATAAAGGCACCCAATGAAGAGTCCCATAGGTAAAACTGCTTCCTAAGTGGATGTTTGATTGCTCTCAGCTTCTCCTTTTATGTTCATCTTTCTACCACAAAAGCCCATTCTCTGTGGCATTTCATAAGGCTGCTAATGATTTACTGTTGGAAGATGCAGGAGTCTAGAGGGGAGATACACAAAGTAGCACACTTTGTTTGAAAAGTAGGAGTATTGGACAAAAATAGATTTTAAAATTTTTGTTTTATTACTTTTATTTGTTTTTTAAAATGCTCTTTTCCACACATTTTCTCTGGTCATTTTAAATCTCTCTGTTCATCTTTATAATTGAGTGTGATTAGTACCAGGATTATTACAGGCAAATCGCAGAAGACTTCCCTGTGACTTGTTCTTATTTCACTTTCTTTTTCTTTGCCCCAGAGGCCCACCTGCAGGGTCACACTCCCAGGCATGCTGCTGTTATTATTGGTGTTAACCTCCCTCTCTTTGGCTCTATTAACTTTCTCAACTATTCACTGTGGCTGCTTTTACATGTTAAAAGAAAGGTCATCCAATAAACAATGTATACTAAAGTGTAGATGACTAAGGTCCCTCATACATCACCACTCTAAAAGATGTCAGTTATTAATCAAATGAGTTTCTAAATTGTGAAATTTTAATCTGGGTGAGTGAGACTGAAATGTTACTCCAAATGCAGTTTTCTTCTTAATCTTGTAAGGGGAAGAAATTACCCAATGTTCGTTAATCAGTGTATGTGCTGGTGTTTCTCAAAGTTTCTTTTTCTTCAAAATTAACAAGAAAATAAATTAACTTTAAATGATAAAAACTGGCAACCAATGTGAGTAACAATATTAACAGCCTTTTGTTTGAGTGCCAGTCATTTGAAGCAAGTATTTAAACATCATGTTTAACAGATTAATTTTCAATTCAACTAATTTTCAGAGATTAATGATATGGATTAATTTCCATATCATTTCTTACATTCCAGCTCTTAAGAAAACAAATAATAAAATTTCAGGCTACTTATTAAATGGGATAATCAAAGTTGAACCCAACTTCTCTCTAACCAGTGTGAAAGGCTATGAACACTAACACACCCTCTTCCTGGGATTTCTATTGAGTAGGTTATGTGGCCTTCGAGAAATGTGGATCTTTAATCTGCCATTATTGTTGTGTATACAGGAGGTGGCTTGAGGTTTTACTATGCAGGAAATTTTTTTTCTCAAAATCAGAACACATTCTTTTTGGAGGTCAGAGTATGCACTAATGAATCGTTAGTTAATAGTCTTTGGGAAGATGGTGATGCTAACAGTAACTGAATCTAACAGATCATGTCCACCAAGTATCAGATCCCTTATACTGCATGTGTAACCTGGACATAGCTGAGGAACTGGCTATACTGGAGGGACTTTAATGTTCAATTGAAATGTGTATAAACAAGAGGGGAGAATCTATTCACTGGTTTCTGAACCCTGCTTGCTCTGAGCTCTGTTCCACCCAGTGGGGTCCTCTTTCCATTAAAGACAGCCAACTGCTGCTGCTGCTCTCTGGGTCTTCGTGATCCTGCTTATCTATCCATTCCCCAAGTGGGTGGGCCTCTGCTCAAACTGTCACTGAAGTCCGAAGAGTTACAGAGTGCGGGTGGGGTGGGGAGAGTCGAACAGGAGTTTGTACAACCAAGAGTTTATTACAGTAAATCAGGCACTCATGTTTATACATCATCCTTCAGCGCCATGATCAGTTGCCATCACTCTGAGTAGCATCTGGCTTTCCTTAAATTGTTGGCCTGCTTTGTCCTCCTTCCTTTATCTTTTCCCCCTTTTCAGCCTTGTGTAAAGAAATTTTTTTAATTTTATGATAAAATATCATTTTTAAAAAAAGATTTTACTTATTTTATTCTTACAGGGAAGGAGAAAGAGAGGAAGAGAAACATCAGTGTGTGCTTGCTTCTCAGGTGCTCCCAACTGGGGACCTGACCAGCAACCCAGGCACATGCCCTGATTGGGAATCAAATCAGTTTGGTGACCCTTTGCTTCACAGGCCTGTGCTCAATCCACTGAACTACACCACCAGCCAGGGACTTAAAATTTCATTTTATTATAAAAAGAAATTGAATGCTTGCTTGTCTCCCTCCTTAGCTCTCCCAGCTATGTCTAACCCCTATTTTCCATAAGCAAGTATCTCATCAAAATATTTTGCCAGGCATAAAAAGTAAACCTGAGAAAAATCATTCTGTTCTTCTAAATTATAGGCTATTTATATTATCTATATTCTTTTCAATGTGTATATAAATATATCTCTAAATCATATGTATGAGGGGATACCCAAACAACAAAATTTATTTATAAAAAATTGTGTATTTATTCTTATATGTTTAAATTTCAGTCACCTTTAATGTACTCTCAATTTGATGCAATACACCTATTGAGATATTTTGTCCATGGCTCAAAACAGTTTTTGAACTCATCAATTTTGATGCCTTTCAGTATATCTGCTGTTTTTTGTTTCGCCTCTTCCACATCAGCAAACATTTCCCTTTGAGGACCTTTTTCATCCAGGGTAACAACAACAAAAAAAGTCATTCAGGGCATGATCAGGGGAATAGGGAGGGTGGGGCTCATGGGTCATGCCATTTCAGATCCAAAATTGTTGAACACTCAGCAGGGTGTGGGCAGGTACACTCATAAATCACCCATCATGAAATGGGCAAACATGTTGAAGAGTCTTCAGAAAAATTTATTGAACCCCAATGCAGACTTTCACAACAACACCAGCTGGTGCACTGATACAGATGGGTTCCTAGAACACTAACCTAGTGGGGGAAGTGTGTACTATGAGGGGCCTACCCTCCAGAAGATAATTTTGTTTCTTTTGGGTTCCCCCTCATACATACATATATTTCAATAAAATAATTAAATTTGGCTTACGTTTGATATAGGAAGTAATTGTACACAAGCCAAATAATATGTAATTAAACACTCAAAAATTTATATTCCCATTAGTTTGGCTGGTTCATTGCTGTAATAGATTCAGCCTGTTTTAATAAAAAGGTTATTAAGGATCTGTGTTATGATAGGTATGCCCACTAATGTATATTTTGCTATTAATAAAAAACATTTATTTGTCAGGAATTTTTTGATCACTGCTTCAATTTTGTCTGCTGTTATCAGTCTGCTCAGGCTTTCTGCTGCTTCTTCATTGAGATTTGGAAGATTATATTTTTCTAGAAATTTGTCCATTTCCCCTAGGTTTTCATATTTCTTGGCATATAGTTCTTTGTAGTAATTTCTTACAGTCCTTTGCATCCCTGTGGTATCAGTTGTAATCTCTCCTCTTTCATTTCTGATTGTGTTTATTTGGGTCCTCTCTCTTTTTTTCTTGATGAGCCTGCTTAAAGTCTTGTCAATTTTGTTTATCTTTTCAAAGAACCAACTCCTGGACTCATTGATCCTTAGAAGTGTGCTTTTGGTCTCTGTGTCATCAAATTTTGCTCTGATCTTGATTATTTCCTTCCTTCTACTTACTCTGGGCTGTCTTTGTTATTGTTCTTCCAGTTCTTGTAGGTGTAGGGTTAGGTTGTCTATTTGAAATGTTTCTATTTTTTTAGGTAGGCCTGTATCATTATGAATGTTCCTCTCAGGACTGCCTTTGCTGTGTTCCATAAGTTTTTGGTTGTTGTGAGTTCATTTTCATTTGTTTCCAGAAACTTTTTGATTTTTTCCTTGATCATTCTTGGCCCATTTATTGTTTAATAGCATGCTATTCAATCTCCATGAATTTGAGTGTTTTGGGGTTTTTTCCTTTAGATTGGTTTCTAGTTTCAGTCCCTTGTGGTCAGAGAAAATAGTATGATTTCAATTTTCTTGAATTTGTTGAGGCTTGTCTTGTGTCCTATCATGTGGTCTATCTTTGAAAAGAGATGTTGGTCTATCTTTGAAAAGAGAGTGCACAATGTTCCTTGTGCATTTGAAAAGAATGTGTATTTTTGTTTCTTTGTGATGAAAGGCTCTGTATACATCAGTAAATGAATGGATCAAAAAACTATGGTACATTTACACAATGGAATTCTACACAGCAGAAAGAAAGAAGGAGCTCCAACCCTTTGCGACAGCATGGATGGAAACAGAGAGAATTATGCTAAGTGAAATAAGCCAGGTGGTGAAAAACAAATACCATGTGATCTCACCTTTAACAAGAACCTAATCAACAAAATGAACAAGCAAGCAAAATATAACCAAAGATGCTGAAATTGAGAACAAGCTGACAGTGACCAGAGGGGAAAAGGGAGAGGATTATAGGGGAAAAAGGTGAAGGGTTTGCAGGAACAATTATAAAGGACATATGGGTAATAACAAGGCGGGGTAGAAACAGGGGAGGGAGGTGGGAAGGCCTGGGGTGGTGGGGAGGGGTGGGGGAAAGGCAAAAAACTGTAATTGAACAGCAGTAAAAATGTTAAAAAATAAATAAATAAAAATAAAATGTTGAAGCAGAAAAAAAATTAAAAAATAAAATAAAACACACACACACATACACACACACACCATTTACCATTCCCTGAGATAGACTCTATAGGTCAATCTGAAAAAGAACTCAGCCAATAATTTTAAACTATTTTGACTAACCAAGTATGTTGTATTTGAGGTCAAGGGCAGATTCTGAAAATACTTTTTCAGTGTACGTTCTATCCCACATAATTGACAGATACCCAATCGCAACAACCATTGCTTCTGCCTCTGTAGCAAGTGAAAACAAAGAAAATTATGTAAAATTATTGAGGGAAAATATGAAAGTACATATTTTACCAGAACAAGATGTATACCAAGGCTCTTAAGACCCAAAACTATAGTGGAGATACTTGGCATATTAATTATTCCTTCTTTCATTGATGATTACTTATCAGTGCAAATAACAAGAAAAAATTATTTTAATTAATGTGCACATTAAAGGGAGGAAGAAACTATGCCTTCATGATGGATATTCTCCATAAAAATAATTGCCTCGTTAACCTCACAGTATCAACTCCACTTCATTATGAAGGTCAAATAAATGGATATGTGTATTTCTGAGTAACAAAAAATTTTATAAAAAGTATTAAGAGTACTATTAATTCATTTGTTAGAGATATAAAATTTAAAGGACAATCCAAAAAATTAAATGAAATAGTGTAGAGTTATAAAATTTAGTATATGCAATTGTTATTCTTTAGGTTATTTGTGCGAAGAAAGAAAGGTGTCTCAGGATGGCTTTTTAAAGAGACTCTTCAATCAACCGGCAGAAACACTATGCATTCTAGGAATAAAATATAATTAAGGCAGGAAGTGTTTTCTCTGTACGGACTTTAAAAGTATATGGGCACAAGTCCATACAAGGAGTTTAGAATATAAGATGAAATTAAACCATGGCTCTGGTTATACAAAAATTAAGTAGTGTGCTATTTTTTAGGACATCACTTCGAGAAGTGTCAGGATTCCTGCCCTAGGCTAAATGACCACATCAGTATTAGTTCCCAAACATTTTAGAAATAATTATCCTTCCCATTGATGGTAATTCTCTTTGCAACCAACTGTACATAAAAAGTTTTTTTCACTGTAACCAGACTCCCATTTCATAGAAATTGCTGACTAATAAGGAACCATCGATTTAGTTTCAAAAGGCTGGCATGCTTATGAAACCCTCTGGATCTTCAAAGGTCTGGAGAAATAACCAACCTAAATACTAACATCTATCATAATCTAAAATTCTCTAACAGCCTTAGCCATTATGGTAAAACAGGACAAACAAACATCTGTTTGTACCAAGGAATACTTGAGTCTGAGTGAAAAAGCAACTTCCTGCAATTGGATGATTGTTGTAATATTTAAATAATTTTTTAATTTTAGAATAGCTTCTTACAGAAAAGTTTCAGGGATAGTAGAGAGTTCTCATATACCCTGTACTCAGTTATTCTCATTAACTTCTTATATTACCATGGTACATATGTTACGACTAATGAGCCGATACTGATACTGTATTATTAACTGAAATCCACACTTTATTTGAATTTCTTTACTTTCTCCTTAATGACCATTTTCCGTTCCAGGATCCCACTCAGGACATCACATCACATTTAGTTGTATGTCTCCTTAAGCTTCTCTCAGCTATAACAGTTTCTTACACTGTCTTTGATTTTGATGACCTTGGTAGTTTGGGGGAGCACTGCTTTTGTACAACGTCCTTCGATTTGGCTTTGTCTGATGTTTGTTTACCTCATTGTTAAAATGGGGTTATGGATCACAGGAGGAAGGTCACACAGGTAAAGTACCATTATCCACACATCCAGGGTATAGGTAACCAACATGACTATTGATTTTGACCTCAATTACATGGCTGTGGTAGTTTGTCATCTTTCTCCACTCTGAAGATAGTTGCTAAATTTTTAATAAACACTACTGTGTATTATGAGAGTTTAGTTTCCTTCTTTTGAAAAATATGAGGCACACCTAACTGTCTAGTAAGGATTAGGGCTGTTCCTGCCTTGAGGCAAAGAGTTAGGAGAGGCCTCAAATCTCTTCCAAGTCTAGAGTTCAGAGCTCACATTCTCCCTGTGGTCACTCGTGCTAAGAGAAGCTGAATAGTGCAAACTCTACGTTACAAAGAAATTGATGATGACCCTAAACACATGTCTTAAGGCCAAGAACTAACTAAGATCCCATACCAAGAATGTTTAGATCAGGCTGAATTGACTTTATTTTTCAACTTGATTTTTGGAACGATTTCTGGATTTCAATGGCATTTTTCAGTAGAAAGTCTTATGACACGGACAGAATGTCTAACTTACAATACAATACTAGATAGCCTGCAAGCTCCAACAAGTCAATAATAGAAATTTAAGCAGTGGGCAAGCCTGAAACTTACAGGAAAGAATTGTGGCAAGATGGGGGAGGGTGGACTATGGGGGAGAAAGGGTTGTCAGAAATGTATTTGCAAATAGATCAAAATCATGTTCACACAAACACGAAAGTTGCCCAGACTTTAATAAGTGAATTGGAGGGTGCTTTTAAGTTATATAATTGCACCCATTTAAAAAGCTCCTTGTCTTCAGGGGCTTAGAGCTGAATAAGAGGTACGAGGAAAGACTGAATAAATGTAATGATCACAGAGCAAGCTATTACACTCATCTGACAAGAGGAAACAGGTGGAGAAAGGCTCCAGGCCAGGTGCTAAGGCATGAATACATTTCAGAAAGAAAGAGAAACTAAATTAAAAGGGAAAAATAAATCCCCTGAAACAGTTAATTTCTCCAATACATCCTCTGACACCCTATCCTTCCTAGGAGATGTTTTATACACCCACACAAATCTGTTCTCTTTATTAATACACCCCCATTGAGGTTTGTCATATGTATGTAAGTTTGTCATATGTTTGTATGTATGTATGTATGTGGTATGTGTGTACTTCATTTGAAACACATGACCCAGTATCTGTTAGCAGGAATTGAGGGCAAATAAAACAGTTAACAATACACATGGGAAAGAATAACTTGATTTCTCCAACACAAAGCAAAAGTGAGTCACAGATGACCTTACAGTTATCTGCTATTTCCAAACAAGTCAACAGAACAGAAAATAAGATGAAAAAGATTGAAAAATATAAAAATGTTTCCTTGGCCAGTTACTAATCACAGGGTAATCACACAAAAACCAGAGAAGACAAATGAAAGTTAAAGTGGAAACCAACAAGTCAGATGGTAGCACTTGAACTTGTCAGTACAGATTAGAATTTATTTATTTATTTTTTTAAAATATTTTTTTAAATTTTATTTATTTAACTTTAGAGGGGAAGGGAAGGAGAGAGGGAGAGAAATATCAATGTATGGTTGCCTCTTGTGCATCCCCTGCTGGGAACTGGCCTGCAACCCAGGCATGTACCCTGACTGGGAATCCAACCGCGATAGTTTGGTTCGCAGGCCTGCGCCCAATCCACTGAGCTACACCAGCCAGGCAGATTAGAATTTAAGATCATGAACTCCTAAAACAGAGTGTGGTGGTTCAGATATCAGCTCTGCCACTTCCTACTGTATGACTTATCTGTTTCTCTATTTCATCATCTATAAAATAAGAATAATAATAGAGCCTACCCCATATTCATAAGGTAATTATAAGAAGTAAATGATTTAATATGTCTGTGTACATAAGATTAATTCTGTCATGTAGTGACAACCACATTAAGTGTTAGTTATTATTATTTCTTATAGTAACCAAGGGTACTTGCTCTGCAGCTGCTTTGTTAGCACTCTGTCATCAAACAAACATAAGTCTGAGTTCTTTCCAACTATGTGTAACCCTTGGCAAATCACTTACCTCACTGATTTTGTTTTCTCAACTTTAAAATGGGGCTTCTGAGGAGTAAATAAAGCCACGTACATAATCCTTAAGACACCAGCTTACACATTAAAAAGATCCAGCGTTAGTATTTGTTGTGATTATTAACACGCCATTAGCACTGGCCAAATGAAAAGCAGTAGTAAACCAAGTGAAGAGAGGTCTCAATAGAAAGTGATAGATATCATCACTGACTATACATGACCTTGAAGAGCCCCAAAAACCTACAGAGGGGGCTGTGCACTGCTCTTTCCAAGTCCACAGAAAATGTTGCTGATTGTTGTTACTAAAAAGTATTTTATAACTTGAGTTTTTACTTTGAAAGAATAACGCACAATTGTCCAGCAGCTTGATTATCTCATAGTTGGGGGATATAGACAGCATGCAAGAAAAAAATAAACCTAGAGAAAATTACTTGTACACTTTATGCTCTAAAAATATTTTTTGTGCAATAGTTATAATCAGTAGATTTATCTTTAACGTTGCTTCTCAGTGGTGTATCTTGTTTTTATAACTGTAGATTAAGCTACTTATAGACAAAGAATATGACTACATCTATAAAACATCTCAGAAAACCTGCTAAGGTTCTTATTCTGTAAGTGAAGTGGTATAATTTCACATGAAGGTTAACTGCGCTAAGATAAAGATGTGTATGATCCCATTTATATGAAATGCCCACAATTTGCAAACCAATAGATACAGAATGCAAATTAGTGGTCACCAGTCCTGGAGAAAGGAGGGAAATGGACAGTGATACCTTAAAAGGGAATACGGTTTCCTTTGGAAGTGATGGTAATGAAAATTAAACTGACTACTCAAATTCCTGGGTCCTACATTACATGTAATAAAACAGAATCTCTGAGGGTGGAGGTTTGAAGTACATTTTTGAATAAGCATGTTAGATGATTTTAGTATATTCTGAACTTTATATATAAATATATACTCTTATCATATATACACATATATATTTTTCTTGGAGCATATGGCTTTACCCATAATACAGTATAACTAAACATAATGTTTTATAAGTAAATTTTATCATATTTATCAACAAGACCTTTAGGTTTTACTATAAACATTTTCAAAAAATATGGTGAAGTATATGTACAGAGAAGAACACGAATGTATCATAATAATGATCCAAATATATCCCTGGAAATGATTGCCAGGGATATTTGAATTATATTCCAATTTTACATCATGGCTTTAGGCAATCTAGATATCCTCTCCATTTCTGTTTTCTCAAATGTGAGGATGGAGGAAAATGTGATAAATGACATTGCCTAATACATAAGATGACTGGCCATCTATATAATTCAAGAAATTAAGCTCTCTTGCTGCCTGGCCCTCTGCATTCTAGTGCTCATTTGCAATGCTCCTGAGAGTGGGCATCAAAATGAGAAGATGGAATTCTTCTCAACCAATCGTGACACTTACTGGTTTTGCTCATTTCTCACAGTGAGAGAAAAAACAAGGAGGATGAGACAGGGCATTATTTTGATTATATAGATATAAATATATATATAATCTACTAGCAAGTTCATAGTGAATATGCCTACTCTAGCATGCTTGTTGGCTAAATGAATAGGTACAAAACTTTGACACATGAAATGAAATAGGAAGTTTCAGGTAGTCCTGAAAAGCAGTGAAATTCCATTTGCTTGCATTTATTCTCTTTCTGTTCAAAAATAGTTTAAATGCTGGTTGTTCATCAAGAGAAGGTGAAGATTATCACAATGTCTTCTGACATGATGCATGGGAACTACAAACTGGTATGCCATTATCACATCTCCATGTCCTAATAATAGGGTGCTGCGCTGTACTACATTTACATAGTTAACAGGACAGCTCAGGGCTCCGGAATTCCTGGCTTCAAATTCTAACTGCCATGGGTCAGCTAACTTTGAACAGTGTGCTTGCTGTCTCGGTGCTTCAGTCTTCACGTGCATCATTTTACAACTGAAGGCCTCTTACAGAGGACAAATGAAATAACTCATGTAAAACATTTGGACACAGTAAATATTGAACACATGTTAGTCATTAGTAATTACTCTACATTTTTTAAGAGAACTTTTCTATTTTTTGTGTGTGTGTGATACCTTTAAATTTAAGGGAACATGATACTTTTTCTAAAGTTTCTCCTCTAATTATCAAAATAATTAATGCTCATTCTATCTACATAGAAAGTAAATTATAAAATGTGAAGAACTATGAAGGCATAAAATATGAAGAAAGCACAACCACTCAAATGCCTTCTAACATGATGTATGGGAACTACTATTAATGGTTTTGTGTTATTTCCTTTGTTTCTTTTTTCACTTCTGTGTGCATTTTTATCCCATTGAGATTACAGTAAGTTGAAACCCACAAGATGGCAATACTCCAATTTTAGACCCACAAAAATGGCAATTTCATGTAGTATATAATGTTCTACCTGACATTTCTGTCCATTTATTATAAACTTAATGAACTAAATGAATAGAGATTATTCCCATTTTATTTTTTTAGAAACTGAAATTCAGTATAGTTAAATAATTTAAATTAGAGAGATGTTTTACCAGTGGCAGGGGTGATAATAGGATCTAGGACTTTTGATTTAGAAGAATACAAATTCTTCTAAAAAGAAGAATTTGTGGGGAAAAAGTATATTACAGTTGCTTGTATGGAAAATAATAATTAATAAATAATACAAGAATAGACTGTCTCGTGTACTCACAATTGTAAACCTACTTTTGCCATACTCTGTATGTACTTTCTCTTAAAGCAACTCACCATTTAAAACTGTTAGCTGAAATAGATGTGATGAATAAGGATATAATTATCCTTATTTCCAATCACCTCCTATCATTCTTCTGTCTTTATAAACTACTCATCTTCTTATATCTTTTTTCCATTTCATGCAATCTCACAACAAGTACGTGAAGTCTCCTCATTGTCAGTTAACCCAAAGTCACATATTAAATGCCTGAAATCTAGCCCTACTGTTTCAGAATCAACATACTACAAATATTAGAGTGATCTCATCACCAAGGCTATCAAGATCATGTATCTCCTTGTTTCATCTGCTTCTATTCTCAGCCAAACTATGTTAAAGCAAATCTCATGTCATATTATTTCACTACTTATTTTAGTGTATGTGTCCAAAAAATATAAACGTTCTCTTGTAAAATTCTAATGCCATTACCATACATGATAAAATTAACAAAATACGTTAGCATAATATTCAGGTCATATTCAAATTTCCTTTATTGATGAAAAAATGTGTTTCACATTGGCTTTGTGATTCCTAATTCCAATGCAGTCCTCATGCTACCATGTGGATGGTATACCAGTTAAATTCTCCAAGAAGCATTAAGTTTGTATTAAGGTAGAATTAAGTTGGTGTATTGTAAGTTTTAAAACTCCATATTTCCCTACTGTCTCAAAATCCCCACAAACAAGTGTTTGCATCTGGCCAAGGGACCAGAAACTCCAACATAAGGCCAAACCCTGTCCTAAATTCCCCTTCTTACCCTCCCTTGACTGACCTAGTGAAATCCAAACACACCAATGGAATCCCATCCCATCTTTTGCTTGTGTACTCCATTCTGCCCGCCCAAATAAAGGCACTTGCCTATGGGTTTTCTCCCTCTCCTTTCTTCTTCTCCCCTCCCTTTTCTTCACCTCTCCGTCCTCTCTCTCAGGCTTGGTTAAACCTGCTCCCTGGGGGTGCTCCCCTTTGGCCCATGTGATCCCCTAATAATATGTGGTGACTCTTTCCTTAGGATCTGTGAGTATAACAAACTATTTTACCATGCCTCTCCTCTGTCTTCTCTTTTGGTCACACCTGACTGACCATCTCATGAAACAACATAAAGTGGTAGGCATTAAGAGTTCAATTTAAGAGTTCAGATTTATTAGGGGTAAGAAAAAGAGAGAAATTTATTAGAGGTAAGAAAAAGGATTGAATAGGGGACCATTATACAATTGTAACAATATTTCTGTAAGCTCACTAAGAAGCTCTGCAGGAAAGATTGCCATTAGAAGCAGCCCACCTCGGGCAAAAATGCCCAGGCCCTTGTGCTACATGCTTGTTTACCCATTAGCTAGAGCACAGAGAAGAGAAGAGAAGATCTTACAGAAACTCTCACCTGCAGGCTGTCAGTTAGCTGCATAGCTCAGAGCTGGGCAGTAGGTGGCTCATCGAAGGAGGCTCTGGGAGGTGCATCTGTGTGCCTGCCATCTGTGTTGTCTTTTCAATTTCGCTCACTCTCTGTTTTTATGCCACTGACTTACTGAAAGAACAGATAGAAGTTCCTATAGACTACCCTGCATTCTGAATTTGTCCATATGGGGTTCTTTAACTTGTGTTTTTATCCTTTGTATTTCTTATAAACCAGAAGTTACCTATGAAGGCTTCGTTGGACTAAGGTTCAACACTTTGGGCAAAAATACTTCATAGGTACTGTTTGAATCTTAAATTGTATCCCCATGTTAGGAAACAAATCCCTCTATTGTACCCGTCAACTTTTTATTTAATCACTTCATACAATGATGAGCATTATATTAAGAACTGCAAAATAATGATTTTATAATTCTATAATTTCTTCTGCATTTAATAGCATGCATTCTTGTAAAGAATAACTTTCTGTTATCAATATAAGCTACTTGGTTACCCTACAATGGGAATTTTACAGGAACAATAAAATAAATGTTTAATTGTTTTTCTTTAAATTGCCAACTTCATTAATAAGAACTTCTGTCCCAGTTACTTCCTATGACCAATAAGTTGTTGAGTTCTATTTTGTATTTTTATTTATACTGCTTTTGGTTTTCTCCTTTTTGTGTATTATGAACACATAGGTTTTATTTAGATCAGTATTTAAAAATATAATTTATTGAATAAGATGATCATTTAAGTATGAAATTCAAAACTAATCCTTGGTTCTATGTTACTCTGTTGAAATTTTAAAGTAATAAGTTATCTTATTGCTCAAAATTATTAATTGCACAGATAAATATTTAATCCTCCCTCTCATAATAAGATTAAGAACTGTTCTAAGTAATCTTTATCATTTTTTAAAGCCTGATACATTTTCCTGGCCATTGTGTAGCATGTCAAATTAAAATGGTCCCCACTCCTCCAGTTAAGAAACCCTCCATTCCTTTCTATTTTAAATATATTTTTAACTTTTCTTTTTGACATAAATTAAGGTTTAAAACACTATAAAATAGGATGAAGATTTATGAATACCCTTCTTCATCCGAATTCTTGGAACAAAGACTTGTAGCTATTTTAGACAATATGTCACCCTTGAGGAGTTATGTCGCTAACAACGGAGAGTAGAGAAGAAAATTAAAGAAACCTGAGTCCTGAATGAGTGTGGAGGTGGCCAACCAGCTGAGTACTTTCTCTTCTAAAATTCTCATTAGGAGAGAGAAATACACCTCTACTTGCACAGTCAGTATTCTAGGCTTTCGTGTATATGCAGGATAATTGAGCCTTAACTGATACCTAAGCTATCTCATATCTTATCCCCAACACAGTCATCCCCATAACACTCTGTAATATATTCTTCTACAGCATGTTCAACTTTTCCATGTTAGATTATTCCATAACATTGCTGGGAAGGAAATACATCCTGAAATATGGCTTCTGGATATTCATACTAAGGAGCCAAGAAAACTTTTTTTACACACTTATGCAATTTACACACTTTCTAAACCTAATGGATAGGTACTAAGTTTACCTTGATTTTATATAGTCATTATCCCAAGGCTTCTTTGAACCAGACCACCTACCTTTAGCTTTAAATAAAATGTGATTCAAATATTCAATAGCTGCCTATTTAATCAAAAAGCATCACAAATTCTATATATTTTAGTAATATAATTTGATCATTAATTCCTACCAAGCTTTAAGGTGGACAGGATGGAAATTATTACAATTTAGTAAGTGAATAAACGATGCCTATAAGATATGAAAATTATGTTCTCATGGTGTCATGGCTAGCAAGTTACAGAATCAAGATTAGAATATAGGGTTTCTGGCTTCTGTTCTATATGTCTACTATTTTAATACATATCAGAATAAGTATCTACATATAATAAATACTAATATAGAATATAAAAAATCTTGCATCTTATCACATGATAATTTCCAAGTCCTTTAAATCATATTATTTTCAGTATATCATATATTATTTATTTGCACTGTCAATTTAATTAAAAATAATTAGCAAAGATTTATATATTAAGTGAGGGATCATTTCTATAACAGTAAAGAAATCACATACTTCAACTTAATCTACATTCTGAATGGTCATTAAAGATAAGCCACATTATTTTTCACGGTGGTAGCCAAGTTGATTTTGTGATTTCCTCATTTCCATAAGTTAATTGTGACTGATATAACTTATTCCACAGAAAGTTTTTACACCATGAATGCATAATTTTAACATGAATTACTGTGTCTTATGTTTACTTTTTACTTCCTATTACAATTCATAAATCATATACAATATAAAATAAATTCTATTTGGCAAATTTGCAAAAGCTGCTTAGCCAACTATCCAAGCAAGGTAAACTAAAATAAGGACCTGAGATTGTTTTCACTAACATAAAAAATATAGGTGAATTGTTTTTATTATAACAAGACACACACATAGAATATTCTATAACTAAATGTGAATTTATATGTTTACTGGCAGATAAGATAATTACTCTAGAATTGCCTCAGAAACAAGGATATTTTAAGGCAGTTATCATTGAATCTTTATGGCCATTTATGTTACAATCTATGTTTCAAGTTTGCTCATACAGAAATGTTGCTAGACTTCTAAAATAATTCAGAAATTATTACATAGTTATTACCTTGCATTTGGTTCTCAGATATGCAAAACTCATGCTTGCAAAGAATATTTCTAAGCATTTTTTCCTCATTTACCATGTGCTTGGCAATACACTAAGAACATCATTAGCATTTACAAATAGGAACATATAATATAGAATGCACATGATTTTCCTCATTTTTTTATTTTTCCTAAATTTTTTTGTCACATTGATCTACAGGCAGCAAGATAGCTTGACTAAGAAATTAACTATGTCTTTGTTTTCATTATTCTGCAATGAACATGAAAAAAAATTATGAGAGGTTTTTCCATTCTCATGCTCTCAAAATCAGGAGCCAGAGCTTCAGGTCTTAGAGATCTGGATTTTTGTTGCCCCAGAGTAGAGGACTTTGTGTTTATAAATACAGGATTGAGAAGGTATTATGAATGAGAAGATAGCATGAGTATTTAGCGTTAGATGAGTAGAAGTAAATCTCCCTGGGGGCTAGGTTTCTTGAGACCATTTCATCCTTCATGCAGGACTCTGGAAGTGGCAGAGCCTCTAAACAATGTGAGTACATGTTAGTCTGGCATTAAGCATCACTAAGAAATTTCTGTATCAAAATTAGACAAGGATAAAGTGGATGTTGCCATTCATTAAGTGTATTACAGAAACTGAATAAGGAGAGAAAGCAGACTGAGTCTACTACAGCTTCACTAACTTGAGGCCACTATCTACACATGCCTATTTCCAATCAAATTTAAATGGATTAAAATTAAATACAATTAAATATTTAACTCCTCATTCGCACTAGCCATGCTTCCTGATTTCAAACTATACTGCAAAGCTATAATAATCAAAGCAGTATAATTCTGGCAAAAAATAAAAACCAGACACCTACACCAAGAAGATAGAGTTGAGAGCTCAGAAATAAAACTATGTATATATAGTAAACAAATATATATAGCCAACAACAAAGGAAGTCAAGAATTCTCAATGAAGAAGAGAAAACCTCCTCAATAAATGGTGTTAGGAAAAAAGGATACATGCAAAGAATGAAACTAGATACCTATCTTACACCACTCACAAGAATTAACTGAAAATGGATTATGTAAGACCTTATACCATAAAGTTCCTAAAAGGAAACATAGGGTAAAAGTTCAGTTATCCTATGTTTTGGTTTTTGCAATAATTTCATGGATATGATGTGAAAACCACAAGCAACAAAAGCAAGAATAAACAAGTGAAACTATATCAAACTAAAAAGCTTTTGCACAGCAAAGGAAATGATCAACACAATGGAAAGGCAACCTAGGAATGAGAGAGGATATTTGCCACATATGCATGCAGTGAGGTGTTGATATTCAAAATATATAAAAAACTGATACAATTAAATAATAAAAGACCAAATAACCCAATTTTAAAATGAGCAAAGGACCTAAATAGATATTTTTCCAAAGAAGACAGAGAAATGGCCAACAACTACAAGAAAGGTGCTCAACCTCACTATTTATAAGGAAAATGCAAATCAGTGTCACAGTGAGGTAGTACTTCACATCTGTTAAGATGACTAAGACAAAAAGGGAAGAAATAGCAGATGCTGGAAAGAAGTAGAGAAAGGGAACTTTTGTGCACTGTTGGTGGGAATGTAGACTGGTACCTCAACTAGGTAAAACAGCACAGAGATTCCTCCAAAAATTAAAAATAGATAAAGCACCCCTGTGTTCATTGCAGCAGTATTTACAATCACCAAGATTTAGAAGCAGCCCAGGTGCCCATCAGCAGAGGAGTGGATAAAACAACTATGGGACATTTACACAACAGAATCCTACTCAGCTGTAAAAAAGAAGAAAGTTTTACCGGGCACGGCAGCATGGATGGACCTAAAGAACATTGTGCTAAATGAAATAAGCCAGTCAGAGGAAGACAAATACCATATAATTTCACCCATATGTGGACTCTAATGAACAAATTGAACCTACAAGCAAAACAGAGACGGACTCATTGGCAGAGTGTAAGCTGGCAGCTCTAGGGGTGAGAGGTTAGGGCATAAAGAACTAGCGAAAAGGAAAAGCGACTGACGGACCATAGTGTGGTGTTTGTGAGGTGGGGAGGGGATGAAGAGGGATAAATTGTGTGCAAAAATACAAAAAGAAATTTTAACAAATTTCTTTTTAACAAATTGCCATAAATCAAAAGATTACGGCAATCTTTTTAGATTGCTGTAAACTTCCTGAAAGAAAAAGCAAAGAAAAAAATTTTAATTCAGTATGTCTTTTAAAAATTGGATACATGGCTTGAAACATTAAAAAGTGAAATGTCACTCCACAAGAACTAAAGAAAAAATTTTCAAAAAAAGAATACATTAACTTTACAGACTAGCACGAGAGAGAGCCAAAGACCCATCCATCAGAGTAATAAAAATATGAACCATTCCTTACACTGTGTATAAATAGCAATGTGGTCTTATACAAAGCCTAGAGTGATTATTTATGTTTCTGTTTTTATTTCTATGAACATTAAACATACCAGTCATCTCTAATCAACTTTCTCATGGCATTGTAAAATTTAAACAAATAGCATTAATTATTTTCATTTTAAGTAGCCACCTCTTCCTGATGACACTCTTGGTTCTCCAACTCCCATTTGGTTTTTAAAGAAAGCATTAAGCACACAGGTTATTTTGATGACAGATAGGAATATTACAAGTTTATTTGTGCTTATGCTGAAGATATTTCAAACTGTTAACTCAAGCACTGTTTCTGTCACTGCTCTGTGCTATTTTGTACTTTAGGCCTCACTTGCCATATAAAATAAAGTTTGTTGCACTCTGAAAAAATTAAAAATAGAAATACAATAGGATCCAACAATTCCACTTCCAGTTATTTATTGAAAGAAAACAAAATCGGTAGTAGATAGATGAATGTCTCTCTCTATATATATTTAATATACATTATATATGTAATGCATAATATAGTATTGTATATTACATATAATACATATATGTAATTCAATTATATTTAGTGGTGAATATTAAAGCTACAGCAATCAAAACAATGTGGTACCAACCTAAAAATAGATATATAGATCCAAGGAATAGAATAAGGAATTAAGAAATAAACTCATACATTTATGGTGAACTTATTTCTGACAAGGCTGTTAACCAATTCAACAAGGAAAGGATAGTCTTTCAACAAATTGAACTGTAACAACTGGATATCTACATGCAAAAGAATAAAATTCAACTCCTGCCTCAAATCATAGACTTCACATAAAAATGAACTCAAAGTGGACTGTAGGCACAAATATAAAAGATAAACTATAAAAACCTTAAAAGAAAGCATAAGATTATATCTTTGTGCCCTTGCATTCGGCAATACTTTCTTGGCTATGATACCAAAAGCGAAAGTGTCAAAAAGTGAACTTCATCAAAATTAAAAACTTTTGTGCTCCAGGGAACACTATCAAGAAACAAACAGAACTAAAGAAAGTACTTACAAATCATAAATCTGATAAAGAGTTTTTATCCAGAATATATGAAGTACTTTCACAACTCAAAAATAAACAAACAACTCAATTTAAAAATGAGCAGTATGATGACCTTTTGCAATACATACAAGTATCAAATCATTATGAGACTAAAATTAATATAGTGTTATATGTCAATTATACCTCAATTAAAAAAATGAGCAAAGAATCTCAATAGACATTTCTCCAAAGAAGATACACAAATGACCAATAAGCAAAGGAAAAGATTCTCAGTGTCATTTGTCATTAAATAAGTTACAAATCAAAACCATAATGAGATACCATGTGATACTCACAAGGATGGCTGTAGTCAAAAAGGTAAATAATAAAATACTGAAAAGGATATTAAGAAATTATAAATATATTGCTGGTGAATATGTGAAATGGTTCATCTTAGGAAACAGTCTAGCAGTTTCTCAAAAAGTTAAAAATAGAGTTATTGTATAACCCAGCATTTGAACTCCTAGTTATATAGACAAGAAAACTGAAACATCTACAACAACAAAAAAAACTTGAACACAAGTGTTCATAGAAGAATTATTCATAATAGCCAAAGAGCAGAAACAACACAAATGTCTATCAATGGATAAACAAAATGTGTTTATCTGTATAATGGAATACTATTCAACTATAAAAAGAAATAACAATACATGTGACAGCATGAATGAACCTTGAACATATTAGAAAAGAAACTAGTAACAAAATATATTGTATGATTCCACTTCTATAAAATGCCCAGAATATTTAAATCCACCATGACAGAAAGTAGCTTAGTGGTTGCTAGGGGTCAGGGGATTCTGGATCGAGGACCAAATATTAGCAGGTATGGAATTTCTTCCTGGAGAGATGAAAACATTGTGAATTAAATAGTGGCAATGGATGAATATACTGAATATACTAAAAATCCATAAATTTTGTGTTTTCAAGGATTGAGCTTTATGGTTTATAAATTTATCTCAATAAATCCATTTTAAAAACTTATCTACATGAGGGGAGTAGGTGAGGTGGAGGAGAATATAAGTGGTGTTGGACAGACTTGACCTGGGGTGGTGAACACACAGTACAGTGTATGGATGATGTGTTATAGAATTGTGCATGTGAAACCTATATAATTTTGTTGGCCTGTATCACCCAATAAATTAAATAAAAAGGAAAAAAGTTATCTGCCTGAAAAAACTATAATACACTATTGAGAGAAATTAGAAATGTACACCAATGGAGAAATATTTTATGTTCAGAGTGGAAAGCTTTATATTGAATGTGAGTAAATGCTCCTTAAACATTGTTAGATTCAATAGAATCTCAATGACATATTTATTCTAAAATTTATACAGAAAGGCAAAAGTCCAAGAAGAAATATGATGCTTCCGAAGTAGAACACAGAAAGTAGTCATATTTTATGAGACATGAAGAATATTATAGAACTATGTTAATAAAGGTGTTGTGGCATTGGCATAAAATGAGGCAAACAGCCCTGCCACGGATGCAGGGGCCCCAGCCGGCCACAGGCCCCAGTACCGTCTCCACAGAACTTAAGTGGAGGCATCAAGAGCAGCCAGAGGGTACCAGACCATAACCGGGAAAGGACACTTGGGTATCACATAGCAGGATGGCCAACTCCCTGCCAGGCTCCCCCAGAGAGTTCATTATCCTCACAATAACATGAACCATATTTTATACTTTTAAAACTTTCCACTCCATTACCACGTTAGGGCAGTTTTTTTAGGTATTACCCAGAGGCATGTAGGAAGGAAACAATTATGGAGAGCTGAGTGAAGCTGGTGTCTGGGAATGCAGTTATGTGTCAGCACAGTTCCTGCTTAGTGTAAGCATCTCCCTGAAGGCCTAGTCATCTAACCCAATTTACTCAGGAATGAGCTGCACCTCTGGGGACACTTCATTCCCTTCAGCGGTACACATACACATTGTTGAAAATCCTCACAGTTCCAAACACAGGAGGAAATACTCCAGCCTCGGCCCGGTGTTACCAGTGGAAGAGGGGCTCTTGTGGTATCTAAAGGCAAAGATTTTCCTGAGACCTGCACGGGAGGATGTGGCTCTGAGTCATGGTTTACTGACGATGTACAATTAAGAAGGTTCCCTTCTTGACTTCCCAATATCCCATCTCTGTCTGTCTCACCATGGAAAATGTCCAATCTTGTCATTACTAGGGCCAGGATGAAGGCCACTGCCCAGGGTTTATGTCCTATATCCAAGTACTATACAGTCCAGCATCGGCTAGTTTAGCATGCGTTTCCAGTTGTAGTCCATTTTAGGCTCCATCCGGGAGCCTGCGTGTGGAGTAGCATGGCCATGGGCCACATGGCTGCTGAGACCACATGGCCATGAAGAAAGGATGCGCAAACACACAGGTGAGCGCAGGTCACCTAGGTGGGAGAGAGAAAAAGAGAGAGAGCACACGCTTCTTTGTTCCCCTGGGACTATATTAGCTGGAGTGTAGGATGGACCCGGTGCTTTCTCAAAGTGACTAACCAACTTCCCAAACTTTCATGCACTTGAAGTGGATCCCAACCAATTCCTCTTCCCCCGGCTAGACTGACAGACCTCCCCGGTCCATCACCTCCCCTTGTGCCATTTCACCTGTATTGTACATATGCCCGCCTTCCCCTGGTCACACCTGGAAATCTGGTGCTGGAGCAGGGAAGGGGGCACTGTTCATCCTCTTGGCAGAGAAATACTGTAATCCCATGGAGTGTGACACATTTGCTTCCTGGCTAGCAAGTAGGCTGATGTTACCCATTTTATTAAGCTCAATATCTAGTCCCTTTGCTCCCCTTTTCTAGGTAAATACCAATAGTAACACCAGGACAAGCCCTACATTTTATGTCCTTGGCCTGACTGGATATTTACACGCTATGGATTCCTGTGTCATATCTTACTGTTTTCACTCAACCTCTTGCCTATCACAATAGCTGGTATTTGCTAATCTTTCAAGTCTTGTAAATCCATCTTGATCTTGACCCCAAGTATATAAATATGTATTATGAACTGTTTCAATTATGAAGTAAGATGTCTATATTAGTTAAGGTTGGATGACTGCTATAACAAACAAACCCTAATATTTCATTGACTTAAAACAGTACCAGTTTATTTCTAATTTATGTAACAGACTAGACTGCATTCAACTGGTAAGGGAGTTAGCCTGCTACAGTTACTCTTTGGCTTGAGTTGCTGCCATTTCTGCCATCCGTAAGTGGCTTGCTGAGTGCACCTGGGTAAGTTTCCCTGGTTAATGGTGAATGAGCATCAAGGACCACTTGGGAGGTTTTATGAACTAGGCCTAGAAATGACATACATTATTTCTATTTATTTCTGTTGGCTAGAACTTGGTCACATCATGCATCTAACGGAAAGGAGAGCTGGGGAATGTAGTTTTCTTGCATTCCCAGGAAAAAGAGAAACTACACTGATGATACGCTAACACCACAACATTTATTTTAAAGATTTATTTATTTTTAGAGAGAAGGGGAGGGAGAAGGAGAAGGAGAGAAACATCAATGTGTGGTTGCCTCTTGTGTGCCCCCTACTGGGGATCTAGCCAATAACACAAGCATGTCCCTTGATTGAGAATTGAACTGGTGACCCTTTGGTTCACAGGCCAGCACCCAAAATCCACTGAGCTATACCAGCCAGGGCATGACAACACCACAACATTTAAAGCTCTCTATTTCTGTGATCACTTTGGATATTCCTTTTTATATGCAATCATGTCATTTACATTCAAGTCAATTCAGAGAATGAAGCCAAGTTAGTGGAATAAATGTATGATATATAGCTCGGCTGAGAAAGAGTAAAAATGTAATCCTGAGAACAGGGTTAAAAGATGTTATATGCCAAGTTGTAGAGAGTAGATTGGTGCTGGGATAGGAGTCAAGGAGTGGATAGGTAGCCTGTGGGTAAGCCTCTTGGATGGAGGACAGAGAAGGCAATGTTTTTGAAAATTAGTTATACAGAAAGAGCTTAAAGGACCAGTAAAGAAGTGAAAGCAAAAGTTGTGGACTTCAAAAAGCAAGCAAAAAATGTGAGAAACAGTGAATGCTATAAGCTACTCTTTTAAAAAAAGAACAAAACAAAATCATACAAAAAAAAAGTTCTTGCCAGGAGACATAGTTTTCCCATTATTAAACCAGCCATGAAAAGCCACCTTTTGGTGGTGGAGTTGGGGGGTGGAGATGGGGGAAGAATACTACTTTATGTCTAAAAGATAACAAAAGTATTTCATTAAAAATTATCTTAGACTTCTGGTCCAGATGCTGGTGTAGGCAGATATGACTCGCCTCTTTGCAAAACCACATCAAAATTACAACTAAAATATAGAACAACCGTCACTTAGAACCATCAGAAATCAAATTGAATGGAAGTCTAACAACTATGGAATTAAAGAAACACATCCATCCAGACTGGTGGGAGGGGGTAGACATGCTACAGGTTGGTCCCTCACCCACATGTGGTGGATAAAAATTCTGGAGGGATATCTCAGGAGAGGAGTTCCAGCCCCACACCAGGTGCCCCAGCCCAGGGTTCCAGTGCCAGGAAGATAAGTCCCCAAAAATTCTGCCAGCAAAAATCAGAAGGGATTAGTCAGTGGAAGAAATGTCTGGAGCCTCAATCAGTTCCTCTTAAAGAACCCACACATGGACTTACCTACTCAGACTCACTCCTTCTGATCTCTAGCACCAGCATAGCAGCTTGAAAGTTACCAGTTGTATACAGGGAAAAACTAAAGTGTCTGGCATCAAGGCAAGCAGAAGCCATTGTCCCTTGTCTAAACCCTTCCCCCAAAAAGCTGGTGCCATATCTGAAATTCCATCAACCTGGCTAACACTGTTTGACCCACCTTGGAGGTCCCCAGAGACTCTGCATTTTCCAACTTACAGGCCCACCCAAACTGCTCTTATATATGTATGGCTGGTCTTGGTTCATGCTTCACAACTTCCTAAATCCTATCAAATAAGCAACAGCTGGCCTCAGTGAGCCTCAGACCTGGCACTAGCAACGACCAGCCTAGAATCACAGATTGGCTTCACCTGGAAATCTCCAAGCCCAACACAAGTAGCAGCCATCTCAGATTGCTTTACAGCTCAGGTAGGGTAGCCCAGGCAAAACACAGGTAGGGGTTGAGCTTGGCCTGAACCATCTGGGAAACTCTAGGACCAGCACACCCAGTGGACAGCTATAGACCACATCAGAATATCACCACCCTGCCCTTGCACAGCTGATCCTCCTCAGGTGGTTAAGGTTGGTGGTCAGTGGCCACGGCCAGTCCTTGCAGCCGACTGGCCTGGGTAAATATCTCCCATTGATCTGCCAGCAGCAACCAAGTTTCAACTACAAGAGGAAGATGTACTCAGCTCACACAAAGGGCAAACCTCACATACCCAGCTTGGGTGATAGGGGAGGTATCATATAGGATACTCACTACATTAGGCCACCCTACCAATACATGGAGTCAAAGCAGCTCTACCTAATACATAGAAACAAACACAGGTAGGCTGCCAAAATGAGGAGACAAAGAAATATGGCCCAAATGAAAGAATATATCAAAACTCCAAAAAAAGAACTAAACAAAATGAAGATAAGCAATCTATCAGAGGCAGAGTTCAAAACGCTGTTTATAAGGATACTCAAGGAACTTAGTGAGGATCTCAACAGCATAAAAATATCCAATCAGAAATGAAGCATACACTAATTGGAATAAAGAACAATTTACAGGGCAACGGCAGTAGAGTAGATGAAGCTAAGAATCAAATTAGTGATATGGAACATAAGGAAGCATAAAACAACCAATCAGAACAGCAAGAGGAAAAAAGAATCCAAAAAAAATTAGGGTAGTATAAGCAGCCTCTGGGACAATTTCAAGAATTCCAACATTCATATCATAGGGGTACCATAAGAAGAAAAAGAGCAAGAAACTGGAAATCTATTTGAAAAAATAATGAAAGAAAACTTTCCTATGTTGAAGGAAATAGACATACAAGTCCAGGAAGCACAGAGAGTCCCAAACAAGAGGATGCAAAGAGTCCCACTCCAATACACATCATAATTAAAATGCCAAAGATTAAAGATAAAGAGAGAATCTTAAAAGCTGTGAGAGAAAAAAAGTTAGTTACCTACAGGGGAATTGCCATAAGACTGTCAGCTAATTTCTCAAAAGAAACTTTGCAGGCTAGAAGGGAGTGACGAGAAATATTCAGTCATTAAAAGCAGGGACCTACAGCCAAGATTGTCCTGCCTAGCAAAAATAGCATTTAGAATCAAAAAGCAGGTAAAGAGCTTCCCAGACAAAAAAAAAAATTAAAAAAGGAAAAAGACCAAAGTTATGACTAACAAAATGACAAAAAAATATAAATCTATCAACAATTGAATTTGAAAAAAAAAAAAAACTAAGCAAACAAAAAGAACAGAGACAGAATCATGGATACAGAAAGTGTTTTAATGGTTGCCAGATTGGGGGGTGGGGAGGTGAGAGGTGAGGGGATTAAGAAGTACAAATAGGTAGTTATAGAATAGCCATGGGGATGTAAAGTACAGTACAGGAAATGGAGCAGCCAAAGAACTTACATGCATGACCCATGGACATGAACAATGGTGTGGGGATTGCCTGGGGGAGTGGGGGGTGCTGGCTAGGGGGGCAAAGCAGGAGAAATCAGCTCAACTGTAATAGCATAATCAACAAACTATAATTTAAAAAATAAAGATTATCTTAAAAACCATTTTCTTCAGAATCGTGACCATGCAACAAGCTTATCTACATTCTTACAAGATCTAACTTAGGTTAATTGTACCCTTCTTTTGTGCCTTTTTTGGATGGACATAGGTGAAAATTTCAGAACATTACAAATAAAATGTCCAGCATTTATTCTAAGCTCAATTAAAGATAGGACAAGTATATGATCAGACCTTAAAGCCAAGTTTATTGTGATATACCAAAAAGAGGAATGAAGTAAATGGGAGTCAGCTGACTGGGATCCATCACTAGTCCTGGCATTAAATAATTTATGAAATTAAATAATATTTCCCCTAATGTTCTCTCTCATTTCTAAAATGAAGAAAATAGAAACACTTCCTAAAAGCTTACAAAGTATCAAGTATGTTAATTACATAATCCTATTAGGCATTTCAAACAATTTTACTTGCCTTTGATCCCACATCCCTCGGACTAATCTCTGATTTCTGTTGCAGCTTTGGCAGACGGTTTTGTATGCACTAAGAGATTTTTCACATCTCTTGTACTCTGCCTCCTCAGCTTCAAGAGCTGGCTACAATCATTTGCAAGAGCAGCCTGAAAGAGTGGGGGAGTTAATGTCCCCGGGAACAACCCTCAATCAGTGGGGACAAATGCCCCAGCCTCCTGTCCTTTGGAGCAACTCCTCTAAAAGTTACTCAGAACTCTCCTCAGAAGACCTGCTGGAACCAAGACCCTGTTGCCTAGAATAGCAAACTCAATAATAAACCCTAATGCTTTTGGCTTTGCCTCCTCACTCTCACTTTCATTGGTGGGATCACGTCCCAGATAAGCCACCTGCATCCAACTTCTGCACTCGGGCTCTACGTTTACAGAAACCCACTCTAAAGAGAGTATATTTGAAGAATTTCATTTTCTTTTATCCAAGGAAACTGAGACTCAGTCCAAAGTCATGCAGCCAATAGATGATGGAGCTGTACGGCAAACTCGGGGTCACAGGCTGTGCCACACCACTCCGGGGGGCGGGGGTGGGGGTCTCCCAGTTTTTTCAGTTCTAATAATTGCGGCATCTGTACATATTCGTACGCATTATTTTTCTCCTTTGCATTAGATTTTCAACATCATTTTTGGAGCGATACTATATTCTGAATAAACTTGCTGTTTAAAACAGAAAACAAGCATACACTATTATATTTGAATATTTAATAGCAGTTTCAATGACCTATTATTTTTTTAAAAAAATGTTTCACTAGTATGCTGGGTCAGTGCCACCATTTTCAGAGTTTCCATCATAAACAGAAGACAAGATTCCTATAAGCTGGAAGTAGATATCTTAACCTTTTCTGTTGATGTCAACAGCAAAAAAAAAAAAGATACTGGATATGAAATCCTCTGAGATTTACACCCTGATTTAAACACTGACCTTGCCCCAACTATTATTTGTGCTTTTCTATATTTGCTCCCTACTGAGAAATGAAAGGACATAGGAGAAGTATCACCAATGGCATTTCATTTCAGGAAAAATGGTGTTTGTAAAATATCCTTTGAAACACTCAAATCTCAATCAAATCTAATTTATCACTGCCATAATCAGCGGATGGTGCTGTTGGAAAGCCCATGTATCATTTCTGAGACAGTGAAATAAAAATATCTATCATCAGCACCATTTCTGAGTCATTTTAAAAATACATGACCACTCACAAAACAGATCCTATTTGGTTCAATGTTGTTTCTCTGTAATGTAAAATACTATAGTGGATGTGTTTTGTAGGTGTGTATGCTTATGTTACTGAGTAGTTTTCAACTGACTTGTTAAGAAAAGAAAATTACCTGAATGACCCTGGTATGTGTCATCATAAGTCAAGAAGGGTGGTCTTAAACTTACTGGTCTCAACACATTTAAGCAGAAGTTGTATATATCTTAATTGCCCACTAATTGCATCCCTAAGTCTATTTTTCAAATTGATATTTACTATTTTAATTTCTAGGTCACTCATTTTGCCTCATTACTGCCTTATTCTAGCCATCTCTGTACTTCAAACAATCAGTAGTATATCTAGTTTCTTACCACTCTTCACGTGTTTTCTTATTGTCCCTTCGCACTGGTGGTTATTAAAATCTGAGACATTATTTTCTTTCCTGGATACAGTTCCCAGGGCTCTCTCTTTTTATGGCCCCCTCTCGTCTATTAAAGTGTTCTCTGGCTTCCTTGAAGTGGCAACAGCTGGAGGAGTGTGGCTAGAGACAGGAGAAGCCGTTCATCAGACAGCCAAATGATACCTCTGCCAGGTTATTTTTTTGAGAGGCTTTTATTTATTGAATCATTAGCTGAGAAAATAACATTATCTTACCTAGTGAATTCTCTCTTATTTTTCTTTTATATGTATCTCTAATATGGAATTGAAGTGATAACTGAAACTAGAACATATAAAAAACAACAATAATATAATATTCCCATATTTTATTTATTTATAGCGCCACCAACTTCCAAAAGGAGTTCATGAAACTTACAATAAAAGCAGATGTACACGTCGTATTTAAAAGGATGGTGAGAGACAGACCAGAAGCCATATAGACATTGCTGTATCCTTCATCTTTACCACCCAGAGAAACCTGACAACTCCAACTGAATATATTCTGAAGGCGCATAGCTTAAAGTAAGATAACTACACGTAGTGGGCACAGCCGGTCGGTTAGCAATGGATCAGAATACAACTGCAGTCGGAAACTAATCTACCACAAAGAAACTTGGCATGGTTAGAGATCTGTGGGCTGGGAAAGGGAAGCCAGTAATACCATAAAAACAGAAACAGCCAGGGAGAACTACCCTTCGGAACAACCTATAAGGAAGCCCTCCCACCCAGAAAAGGGGCATTCCCTTTCCTTTCACATACACACTGCTTGACATTTTTCTCTTAGCATTGTAATAGTACCTGAAATTCCAGAATAGAGGAATAGAGGTTCATTGAGATTAGTATGTACCACCTTTAAATGATAATAATTAAGGAGTGTTAAACTAATAAATAATCAGTCATCCACACTATCTCATTTGTTGACCTGTGTTCAAAATGGAAAGGATTTCGTGTTTTCTAATAAAGACATGGAGCCAAGAGAGACAAGAGTGGGAGTAGAACCAGTTAAGTAGGGAGACTGGAGTTAACTAATTTGGAACACACCTCACTTTCTCCTTCCTTGATTCAACCCAGCATATTACATTGGAGTCACCCAGAATGACCCTGGTCCTCCTTTAAACATAAATCAAAGTAAATGAATATATAAATATATACATAAAATGAGTCATTACTCTTTGGTATGAATTTGGGTCCTTTGTAACCTAGCCTCATATACCAACATTTCTAGGTATTTATCATCAACCTTCACCACACATATGATACTAGTGATTCTCAAAGTGCAGTCTCAAATCAGTAGCATCAACACAACCTTGGAATGAATTAGATATTCAAATTCTTGGGCCCTACCAGATGCTGTGAATTAGAAGCTCCGAGGGTAGATCCCTGGGTTTAAATAGCCTTCCAGGTGATTCTGGTGCAGATAAAGTTTAAGACCCATTTCCCTACCCCATTCACTGTTGTCCAAATTCACCTTATTTTTGCTTGTTCTTGCTTTTGCTAGTGGTCTTTACTCTATCCTGGATTAACTTTCTCCCCATCCTACACCTGTTGAAACTAGTTAACCTTCCCCAGTCCCACTAAAATTCCAACTCCTCCAAGAAAAGCTCACTTGTGTATGGAGTTCAGTGATTATCAAGATGTAAGGAAAAGTGTTTAATCAGTGCCAGGCACACAGTAGCCACGGCATCCTCTTCCCAGTGAGAGAAAATCCCAAAGCTGTGTGTCTATGTATCACTCACAGCAACAACGTTAAGGTCCATTTTTAAAAGCTGCTTGCCTTTCATGCAGTCTACCTCCAAGTACCCACCCCTTTTACTTCAGGTGTGTTGTAGGCACACCCACGTGTTATTCTTCATCATTCTGAAATCTGCAGAACTGTGTTCACAAACACTGATTGCTGAGCCCCACTCCCAGAATTTCTGTTGCCCAAGACTTTTTGTTTCTAACAAGTCCTCGAAAGTTTCTGATGCTCTGGTCCAGGAATCACATGTTGCAAATCACACGGCTATGGAATAAAACCTAACTTTCAAATTGATCTGATCATGTAATTCACCTGAGGCATTTTAGAAATATATTAATTCACCTCTTTTAGAGAATCTGACTCAGTTAGTTTGGGCTGGGGAACTTTGTGTGCTTAATAAGAACCTCATGTGATTCAAGCGATAAAGCACGTTTGAGAAACATTGCTACATACAATAGTAGTATATGCAGTTTTCTACTACTGCCTTTATATAATTTTATTTATTTATATTATCAGCAAAAAAAGCACAGCTTTTTATTTCTTCTTCTTCTTTTTCTACTTTGATTTTTCAATCCCTCTAAGCTCAGAGGCATTTACTCCTCAAGACTGAATGTATCTCACAGTGGGGTAGATGTCTGGGGAGGTACACAAAGGGAAGAGGTACTGAGTGGAATGGATGCTTGAAACCTCCACTCTTTCCCAGACTCCTTCATCTTGTTTTTGACAGTGAAGACATTAATTAACTTTAACCACAGAAGTGAAAAATTAATGGCCTGGGAATGAGCAGACCATCAACACACACACAAAAACACACATACAAACATACACATATGCTGGGCTGATGCTGTCCAGCAATCTCAAAGTACTGGCTACAGGATGACCTATCTCCCTTCAGCAGAATCATACAGTGGTCTGCTTCCTGCCCGGAAACTGAGAACTAAATCATCTTTCCTCTAACAGACTTCATCTAATGCTCTGAGTTATGCATCCAATCAGACTTTCCTTGAGTTCTTTATTCTGCAGGAATTGCTCTTTGGCTGCGCCCTGTCAGTCTCCCACAGCCCCTCGCCTTTTGCAGGTACAGTTCATTTCATTGACTCTTGTTGCTACCGACCATGGACTGCTGACTTCCCTGCTTGGGACAGGGGGATCCTCACTCACCCCAGCTCCTCTTGGCTCCACAGTCAGGCCCCAGTTTTCTCTGAGGGCAAGTTATAGAAAATGCCACTCTAGGTACCACTTTTATTGTCAGATATTGTTGATTGTTTAAATGGTAAGAGAATCAAGAGTTTGATATACAGAATTCAAAGTTGTTGGCATAGAAATAACACTAAAAGCAACACAAGCTCACTAAGGAACACATTAAAGTATTGTTCATATACGTCAGCTGTTGCCACAGTGTGGCTCTGTAACAAACCACCTGAAAACTCAGTGCCTTTACTAGCAAGTGCTCATTCCTCACAGTCTATGGGTGACTTCAGCTGAACAAGGCTGAACTTTAGGCTCTGGGCTCCAGGCCTCAGGGTGGATTCAGGTCTGCTCCACATGCCTTTCATCTGTTTAGGATGAGCAGCTACCCAAAGCATGCTCTTCTTACAGTGGCAGGTAGGGGTGCAAAAGCCAAGGCCGACCACACAAGCATACATGAGACTGCTGCTCTTGTCACATTTGTATATGTCCCATCGGCAGAAACAAGGTGCACACTAGATATGACTAAAAAAACACACTTTGTTTCTTTACTCCATATAGCATCTAATGTGTAATAATGTATTTCTTTGATGATTGCCCCTCTCCCCTGCTAAAATCCATTCCAACAGTATCTATCTTCCTCGAAGATGGAAGCGCTCCAAAAAATGTGCATTGAATTCATGCATTAACAAGCACTACCACAAACACACATATTTACGCAAAAATGATCATACTACCCATATTTTTTTAAGGAAGAATGATTTTGATTGTAAATGACCAAAAACATGACTAGCAGTATCATGAATCACAATGATGTTTATTGTTACTATATAAGAAGCATAGACATGGACTTTCCACAACTAATTTAGCAACTCGACAAGGATCCAGAAACTTCATTCTTTTTGTTCTGTTATCCTCTACATCTCGCCTTTTTGTCATCAGCCTTGTGCCCTCGTGGTCACAAAAAGAGGCTGTAGCTCCAGCTATCAAGTCCTTGCTCTAGTAGTTAAATCAGGAAGCAGGGTACAATATGGAGCCCATAGAGGACTTCTCAGTCTGGTCTCTTCCTTTATCAAGGAGTGGAAACTTTTCCAGATTCCTCCACACTTTTCCTGTGATGTCTCCTTAGCCTGAAATGGGTCCATATCTACCCTTAGAGATGTGGATTCAGCCCACTTCTATGAGTCCAGGTAAGATTCTGCACCCAATTCAATGCGTGTGTAGAGGGGTGGATGGTGATCATCACACCATTAAGAAATTCTCCAACATCAGCTGGGTATATATGAAGATAACATCAGATCTACAGGTTAAGAGCTCAGTCCTGCAATACCTGCTGCTCACTCCCACCCCTAACTTCTGACATCAATCCCAAACGCAGGCTGTCGCCTATGCTTCTGACTCACCAGCCATAAATCAGAATTTCCAAAAGCCACCCCTCAACATGGCTTCACTTAATTTGCTAGAGTGGCTCATGGAACTCAGGGAAACTTACTAGAAGCTTATTTACTGGATTACTTGTTTATTATTTAAAAAGTTGTGTAGCATCCATGCTCTCTAAGTTCAGCACTCCCCTCCTCCCAAAACTCCAGGTGTTCAACCTGTAAGCTCTCTGAACACCGTCCTTTTGAGCTTTTACGGAGACTTCCCTGCAGAGGCATGGCTGATCAGATCACTGTCCATTAATGAATGAACTCATTCTCCAGCCCCTTTCCCTGGGAGGTAAGACAGAAAGTACCAACCCTCTAATCATATGGTTGGTTCTGGCAACCAGTCTCAAGTGCTGTCCAAAAGTCACCTCATTACCATAAAAAAAGATAATTCTGTGTCTCTCTCTCATCACTTAGAAAATTTTAAGAATTTTAGGAACTCTGTGCTAGAAAAGGGACAAAGACCAAAGACATATTTCCTATTATCATAAATCACAATATTGTGGTCCAATTCCTGCTACATATATTGCAACTTGTTTTTTTTCCCAGACAATGTTATGAATATTCCCAAAAAACAATACACCAATCTACTTTTTTTCTTTCTAATTGCTTCATAGTATTCAACTAAATTGAGGTACAGTTTATATTGTTTCTGCTCTTTCTTTTGGATTTGCTTTCTATTTTGTTTTGTTTTGTTGAAAACGATGCCATGTGAATTTATTTTGAAGCTAATATCCTAAAGAAGAATTTCTGAGTAAAGGCTGTGAGCATCATAAAAATTTGAATAATAATGTTAAATTACCAAAACATTGCATCAGTTTATATGGTAACAGCTTATGAGAATAATTGTTTCCATTATTCGTTAATATTATATATTAACTTTTTAATATGTGCCAACAGACAGTTTATGAAAATGGATTTTACACACACTCATCAATATTAGATATTATTAACTTTTTAAATATTTGGCAATGTTAAGGGAAAAAGTATAATGCTCTCCTAATTTGTATTTATTTAATTATAAATTACATTGATCCCCTCTCAGTAAGATTTTAATTTTTCTGTGAATTGCTTATTCTTACATTTTGCTGTTTTTATACTATAATATCTCTTAGTGTTCTTACTAATGTATATGAACTGTTAGAATATCATATAAATTAATCCTCTGATTATAATACAAGTGTCCACTTTTCAAATGCTTGCTGTACACCACTCTGCTCTTGTGAAAGACCTAATGTCTGTTTTCACTGAGCAAAAAGAAATCCAGGAAGATTCGCTTTATGAAAAAAGGCAATCAATGAAAATGGCGTGCAGATCTGGGTGGGCAGTGGCCTCCACACAGGCCGCACGCCCTCCCATCAGCGGCAGGGCCCCACCAAGCCCCTTCCCAGGAGCTACACTGAGCAGCTCAGCATGGACCCACCAGGATCCAACCCAGGTCACACATTGAACTTAGGTGACAGGACTCTTGGTTTTGTTTTTTGCTTTTTTAAATCTAAAACAGTGTCTCCACCTTTCTTTGTCTTTTATGATATTCTTTTAGCAAAAATAACAGTAATAATAATGGCACACTTTTCATTCTCCAGAATGTTCTAGTTTGGACAATACATTATATGTCATGTTATTCAGAAGTGTTAGGAGAGCTTCCCCTGTAAACGTTGTTATTATTACATGTTTCTGCTTGATGAGAGCTCTCTAAGCAAAGAGCACTGGCTCTTGGATTAAAAGATGATTCAACAACAATCCTAAAGACAGAGACCTCCAGAGAGAGAGAAAGACTCCTCTCCCCAGGGCCATTTGTTTATACTCCAGGGTAGTCACCTCTTCCTCCTCTCCCAGAGAGGATTGGTTTACATTGCGGAACAAAGATCTTTTTTCTCTTTCCAAGAGGAGATGGTTAGACTTTTCTCTTTCCAAGAGGAGATGGTTAGACTTTCCAACCACCCTACATAAGCTCCAAGGTTCATATTCCAGGGTTCCTCTCCTATGGAGCAAATTGGGGTCTCACTGCATGACCTGCAGGGATAGGGGACTTGCGACCAGCTTTCTGGGATGAGACAAACACAAAATGTGCTGTGAGTAAAAATCCTGCCCTCTGACCCGAAGGTCTCCTGTTTCTGTGGTATGCTAACTCCTTAGCTTGCAAGAAGAGTAACATTCCAGACCCTTCAGAGTTTCACACTTATTCTGTCATTAGCATTTAATCTAAAAAAACCCCACAAGGAACACTAAAGGTAAAGGCTGGGTCCTTGGTCACTAAGAATGTATAATCTAGTGAGGGGAACGGACCTAAATTAAAATACAGGGAGGAAAATGTGGTACGTGCTACAGTCAAAGACTGGACTGTGAAAAGAATGCAGAGAAATGAGAGACCAGTTCTTGTTAAGAAGGATGAGGCATGGCTTCCAAGAGAGGAAGATATGGATGTTGGACAGCCAAGGATGGTAAAAGAGCTTCAGTGATTTGCACAAAGCCACAAAGAGGTACAGTTTGAGTTAGTACTCTTATTTTTCTAACTCTCAGTGAATTTTTATCTACATTAACTATATTTTACAGTTGATTAATAAAGAGTCAAAATGGGAAAGTACAAATGAGCTGGGTAAATCTCACTGTCTCGGAGAACAATAGTTTGCAGTGCATAGTATTTGATTCTGCCCACAAATATTAACTCAAACATTTTAATTTTAATGCCTGTGTAAAGTATTAGCACTTTTAATATATCAATTTGCATATATAGTTATACATTTTGCTTTAATAAGCTGTTTACATATGCTTTGAGAAATCTATGTCCTTGATTCGTATGCAATGGCAAAATTGCACAATAGTTAGGAAACAATTTGTATTTTAGTCACAAGTTTAAAAGATAGGCATATTTCAGAGTTAAGTCCCAGAAATATCTATATTGGGAAAAAATATATCATCTTACAATGTGAGAAAATTGAGCCATGGTTTCAGATATGAGAAGCTAATTAAAATTTCATTGCATTGAGATTATAATACATTGAGGGACAAGAAAACTATTTCATACATATATAGAGAAAGAAATAAGTAATAAATTCAGATAAGCAAGTCTAACATGGAGCAACCCTATTAAATCACTGAAATAAAATCTGATGTGCATAAGATATTCTAAGGCCAATCTTGGATAAGTTATTATTACATTTTATTTTTCAGCAAAGAAAAATTAATTTTAGACAACTGTCAATTTAAATGCAATTATTGTGAGATATCATTATATAGACATCGTACATAGTTTTATGAATAAATTGAATATTTTATAAAGGTAACATTATACCACTGATATTTCAAATGCAAATGAAATAAGTGTGATGGGTAATTTTATGTGTCAGTTTCACTGGACCAAAGGATACCTAGAGTCTGGCTTAACGTTATTTTATATAATTTCTTTGAATATTTGTGAAGGGGTTTCTGGGAGAGATTAGCATCTGAATTGGTGGATTGAGAAAAGCAGATGGCCCTCCCCAGTGCGGGGCTGGAACATCATCCAATCTGTTGAGGACCCGAACAGAACAAAAAGGTGGCCCTCCCTGGGTATCCCTGTTGGTTGGTGTGTCTTTCCAAATCACGAAGGTCGTGGGTTTGACCTCTGATTAAGGCACATACAAGAATTAAACAATGAATGCATAAATAAGTGGAACAACAAATCTCTCTCTCTCTCCCCTGACATTCTCTCCCTTCCTCCCTCTCTAAAAATCAATAAGTAAATTTTTTTTAAAGGTAAAGGAAACTTGAATTATCTCTCTGCCAACTCTTTAGTCATGACATCCACCTTCTCCTATTTCTCAGGCTCTGCAGGTCTGGATGGGATTCACACCATGGGTTCTCTGGCTCTCAGGCCTTCAAGTTACAAAACTCTGTACCCCAGATCTCCAAAAAGCAGATGGCAAAGTGTGGGGCACTTCAGCCTCCATAATGACATGGGCCAATACTTTATAATAAATCTCTTTCTATACAGATATAAATAGATATATAAAGATATAAATATAACCTGTTGGTTCTGTTTCTGTGGAGAACCCTAACAGAGACAAAAACTGAGACATAAACACTTTATTTATGGTGAAAATAGAATTTTGGAAAATGAAGCTAAAAATATCCAGCATATATGATTCTGATATGATTTCTCATAAAATGTTGGAGCTTTATAGTTTTTAAAAAATATTTTATTTACTTATTTTTAGAGAGAGGGGAAGGGAGGGAGAAAGAGAGAAAGAGAAACATCAATGTGTGGTTGCCCTTCACATGCCCCCTACTGGGGGCCTGGTCTGCAACCCAGGCATGTGCCCTAACTAGGAATCCAACCGCAACCCTTTAGTTTGCAGGCTGGTACTCAATCCACTGAGCCAGACTAGCAAGGGCTGGAGCTTTATACTTTTATCTGTAATAATGTTTACTCATAAAATATTTCATTTTTCAAAATTCCAGTTATCTTTTCCATTGAAATAAAACATCATGGACAGAGTATACGCTTAGGTACATAACTATACTTTCTAGGTCAGGTTATCATGAAACAAAAAACAGATAATCAAGTTTTATGACATTGATAGCTACTTACATTTATATTTTATTGGGGTGACTCAATATTATCTGGATGATGATACTGGTATACTTAGTTAATAGCCTAACTATAAGGAAAAAAGAATGAAAATCAACATCCTGTGAAACAATGATAAGTAGGAGCTTATAAGAAATGGTGGACAAGACCAATTTCCATGGTTTCTTGTCCTAAAGCAGAGAATTTACTAAAGCAGGCAATACGGAAAACAAGAATCTTTTACAAAACTAGAAGGGGAATGAAAGGGATTTACAGGCCTGAAATAAAGAATAAGAGGAAAATCCAAGGAGGGAAGAAGAAAGGAAGGGAGAGAGGGGAGGGAGGGATTGAGAAAGATAGAGAGGAAGAAGGGAAAGAAGGAGTATCTCCTGCATCTTCCATTATGTTAAGAAAAGCTCCACTTTCAGATTGCGAACCTGAACAAGACAGGTGCATTCAATTTCAGGATGTTTTTTATGGTCTCACAAACTCACCCCAGTGCTTTTGTTGGTCTCCTGTGCAGCTAGAACATGTGGAATCAGCCTCAGCTCTTAACAATTCCTGTGACCCGCATCCCCCACCTGTGGATGCAGGAAGTCTCACAAAGAGGGCTAAACCTGTTTCTTCCAGATCTCTTTGACCAGAAGGAACAACAATAAAGAATAATTTGGGAAGTGATAAGCAAATTATAATAATAAATAATTTTAATAAATAAGGCAAAATAATTTGGGTGGTAGTTTTTTTTTCTTCTCAATCTACATTATTACAGGGAATTACTGAGTGCATATTTTAAATGATGTAGCTTAAATCTATTTTACAATACTTTACTGTCTAATTTTCTTTCCCTTTTTTGGGAAGCAAGTACCTCGAACATACTTGCATTCATTGGGTGATTCACTCATTTAAAATGTATTCAGTTATCTACCAAGAACCTACCAAGACACCTTGCCCATATCATGGGGTCTAAAAGATGTACACAAAAGTAAATGAGACTGTAAATATAGTTTTTAATCTATGAAATGTTATTAAAATAAGAGTAAACAGGCAGAGTTCATATCTGTTTTGAGGGAAAAATATTTCTTATGAAAAAAACCTTTCCATGCTTAGCTTAACTATCCATTTGAGTTAAGCAATGCAAAGTTAACAAATTAATAGTAAGAATCCTTTTTGTAACATATTTTCTAAGTGCTTTACCCCACATTATCTAATTTAATCACAAGAAAATTAGTAGACAGGGAAGGTGTTATCACTGCTGTTGAAAGAAGAAAATGAGAAAAAGAGACAGGTTTTGTAAGTCATGTAAGCCACACAGAAAAATCAGTGGCAGAAGCAAGATGAAGCAGCCAGGCCCCCTGAACTACTTGCCCATTGCTTTCCCCACTACCCCATGCTGTTTAATTTTTCTACTGTGCAAAATCCTCAGCCTGGGTACATTAAAAGAATGTAACAAAATAACAAAATAAAGGCTAAAATTTCCCCTATGACTTCAGCGCTTTTTAAAAGAGAAGATTTAGACATTCACATGCCCAATTAACATTAAGGTAATGAACTCGAATTTTATTAAATCTTCCTCCCTCTTCCTGTCTTCTAGTGAAAATGTTAAGCAATTACATTCTTGTCCAAAGATTCAAGATGGATAATTGACCACTAAATAATTATCATTTCCACTGTTTGCAAGACAATGGATACATTTACTAATTGTGACAGTGATGTACGATGGTTTGATCAGTCTAATAATGAAGCAATAACTTGAGTATATTTGAGGTTTAAAATATCAGCTTAAAAATAAGTGTAAGTTAATGGTCATTATTATACCTTGTAACTGCATATGAATACTTTAATCTTATCAAGGTCATATTAGTCAGAAAAATAATGCAAATAGTATTTCTACTTACTTTTTATTGTGGTCCTTCCATAAAATATTACTTTAATGTCATAATAGATCACTGATAAAATGTGGTGAGCAATGGGAAACCTCAGCAAATTCATTTTTCTGAAAAATATGCTGATATTAGGTAATATTAACATTTTTCAACTATCACAACACAAGTGGATTTTTAAAATTTTCTCTAGAAAAATGTACTGCCTGGAAAACAAAAACAAAGGAAAATTGCACAGCAAGGAAAGTCTCTCCCAGTGAGCAGTGTGAGCAATAGAAAAAAGAAGAAAAAGCAAAAATCCTAACTTCCTTTTACTTCTTTGTTTATTGTCTGTTTTAAAATTCGGAGGCATGACTGCCTCACAATCACACCTTCTGGAAGATGTGCTGATGTGAAAACCTGCAGGATCCCAGGGCTGCTACCTGTCAGTGCTTGGATTTAAGTCAGCTTCAGGTTCTTCCCTGGAGCATTAGCACAAGAATGACTTGACTTTTGTATTTTCAATGGATGCAAATGTCAGCCTTATCACCAAGGAAGACATATGGTACCCAGTTCTGAAAGCCGAATTCTATCTCCTAATGTGTTCAAATCTCCCGCTGCGATCAGAACGTGGTGCAGGGAAAGGCCAAGGTCAGCGTGCTGGGAGGGTTGCTTCGGTGCCCCACGCGGTGCCCGGCCCTGCCTGAAAATGTCAGTTTTCAGAACATGTTTCTGCAAATTGCTCTTACAAAAATGTGTAGCTTATGTAAAGGGAAATTAACTAACCAAAACATTTTTGTCCAAAGAAAATTATATACTGCAGATCGTCCTGTTAATGTGAAAGCGTTTTCAGCTCCACCCCTCCCTACCTTTCTTTGAAATGCACAGGAGAAAATTGCTTGTGCGTAAATTGTGGTTAAAGTAATCACCATTGGATCTGAACTGTTGTGGTTGGACAGCTACTAGGATGGTCTGGTTCTACAGAGGTGATAACGTGGGCTACATCTTTCTTCCCATAGTCCACCGATGCACAAACCTGGGCAAAATGCCTACCCTGCCCTGGGGTCCATCTAAAATGGTTTTGTTCCAAAATTACAACCTCCATCGTGTTTGTTTGCTTAGGCTGCCATAACAAAATATCACAGGCTGGTGGCTACAGAAATTTAGAATCTTGCAGTCCTGGATGGAGGATGGAAGTCCAAGATCAAAATGTCCACAGGTTTGTTTTTTTTTCCGTCAGCCTCTCTCCTTGACTTGCTGATGCCACTTTTCTTGCTGTGCCCTCACATGGGCTTTCCCCTGTACATGCACCTGTCCAGTGTCTCCCTGGATTCCCAAATTTCCTCTTCTTACAAGAAGGACACCAGTCTGCTTGGAGTAGGACCTACCCTAAGGACCTCATTTTAACTCAATCACTACTGTAAAGGCCTATTGTAGTGGGGTACAGAGCATGGGTACCCTGAAAGTACAGGAACAGCCCTTACAATCTTGTCTTCAGGCAGAACTGGGGCAGGGTGCCCACAGAGGGAGAAGTACAGCAGTTAAGACACATTGCATAACAAAGGCAAATCAATGGCTGTGCTTTCCTAGAGGGAAGATGGCTGCTGCCTGGGGAGAATGGGGTGCATGAATGTGAGAAAGTGCAGTGACTCATGACACAGCAATGGGGCCGATGCCCTCCCCGGGTGCCTGTGCAGCACTGGGAACCCTTGCCCTGACTAAGGACAACAGCAGCCAAAAGAGGGTCAACGGCACTGGAGAGCTAACAGAAATGGCAGACACTAACCCACCATAGGACCAGCCGGATAGGAGATCACATAGGAAGTTCCCAGCTGAGCACTTAAATTAGGGTGTGACGAAGGTCAGAGAGGGGGAGACGTGAGGTCAGAGGAGGTCAGGTCTGCCTGGAGTTCTGAAGGTCTGCCTAGAGTCAGCCACTACGTTTGCAGGGCAGTCTGCCTGGAGAAAACGGCTTCAGAGCTGCCGGTGCTGGGGGGATCTGCCTGGCCCCCAAGACTCCTGAGGGATGCTTGGAGCTGAACTGTGACTTTGGACGCTGAACTGCAGACTTCTGCTCTTCTGAGTGGCCTATTCTGAAACTGGCCTGGTTTGGCAAACGGAGGCCAGACTGTTCGTTTGGGGGTGTTTTTAAAGGTAATCGGACTTAACAGCAGAAATCTACCATTATTCTAAATCTGTGTAACCTTTAAATAAACAATCCCTGTCCCTTTTCACTAAACTTGTGCCCTGGGAGTCACGTGTCTCGGCGGGGGCACTTGAACCCCACGGCTGTTCCAGAGCACCGATGGCAGGGCTCTGTAATACTCTGTCCAAATACAGTCAAATTCTGAGAGGTGGGGGGTTAGGATGTCAACATACAAATTTTGAGTAAACACAGTTCAGCCCAAAATACACATCAGATTATATCACAAACTGGTTCCTACTATAATTGATCCATACTCAGCAGGCATGCTCAGTCTTCAGCTTTACAAATTGTGTTTCTGCTTCCTTCCTGATTACTGAGAAACTCAAAGATCTAGTTAGTGGTCCTTGTACTAGTTTCCCGCACAATTATTGCTCCCTACTGCCTATGTCTACATTTTAGTGTAAGATTTTTATTTTAATATACCTATTACATAATGTCCTTAAATAGCAAGCAATGCAGTACGGCAGAGCTAGTCTGGGTGTATAGCCTGGCTCCACTCATTGCATACCATGTAATCCTGGCAAGTCTCACTGTTTCAGCTTCCTCGTCTGTGAAATGGGCATAATTGCAGTATATAACTCATTGATTTGTTGATCCTGTTAAATGAGGTGATGTGTATAAAAGTTCTTTGTACCAGACACATTGTAGGCACTACGTAAGTGATTGTTACTTGTGAGCTAATTTTATGTATAATTATATAGACACATGTGTAATTATATATGGTACAGATACACCTGTATAATATGATTTTTAATTGTATATGTGTACATGTAATTATGTACATGTATACAGACACAAGTGTATAATATGATTTTTTAATGTATGAGTAAATCAATAAATTTCTGACAAGTAATATATTTGTAGAATACCACCTAAAATAAATTATAAAAACATACTTGTATCACAAATTTGAAAATCTTATAGTTTATTAAATCTCATCCTCCTTCCATTGCTACATTTCCTTTGAATTTCCTTGTTTTTTAACTTCACATGGGATAAATGCACATTCTCTCACTTACCACTAGAAGCCCCCAGCTGTTCTGCTTCACCTCTTTAGCCCCTTCTCCAAGGCAACTACAGAACTTGTCACCTAACTCCACAAATACTATGTTGTCTATATTTCATGTATGGAAGCACAAGCTTGAGAACCACAGTGCTATCAGTCTCCCATAGCCAGCAGGTTCCATTCCTCCCACCTGATACCCTATGGATGCTTCACTGTCAGTATCTACGGTGACTTACATACTTTGGGATCTGTGCTTCATTTCACTTTGGGCATCTCAGTCCTGTGTCTGTAGAGATGATCTCCAGGCCTTTGGGGGATTTTCTTCTCTCAGCATTGCTGACTTCAGCCTTTTTTTCTTGTTCCTAAGACTGTGCTTCCCCTGTAAAGCAAGCAGCTCAGACTTCATGCTGGGGTTTTCAGAGATGAAGAGAGAATACAATAGATTCAGTGCAACTCGCTCCTGTGCTAATGATTACACCCCCTTGCCCCTCTCTCAGTTGATTACCTTACCTCTTATTTCATCAAGAGCAGTAGAGAAGGCCTTTGTTCCTTTCCCAGCACCAAAAGTAGCAGCCTACATCATCTGTGCCTGAGTCCTCGCCCTCTTCTGTTACAGGAAGCTCTCACCACTCCTGTCCACAGACACCGCCACCCCAGGTACACTGGACCCCAGGCCAGGCCACCTACTCAAGGACTTTGATACTGAAACGATCACCCTCCCCATACCATCATTGCCTCCCTGTGTACTGGAGCCTTAGTACCAAGAAACAAACATAAAACCAAAACTCCTTCCTTTGATGCCAAATCAGTGTCCAGTCACTACTCCATTTCTCTGCTTCCCTTAGTAGCCAAAATTCTCTAAAAATTTATCTATAAGCATTGTGTCCATTTTCTCCCCTCTCATTTTCAACAAAACGTTGAAGCTGCTCCTCTTAAAGCCAACAGTGACCTTGCTGTCATCTCTGAAGGTCAGTTCTCAGTTTTCTTACTTGATCTCTCAGTGGCATCGAACATGGCTGACCACTGCCTGCTCTTGGAACTTTCTTTACAGCATAAACATTCTAGAAATATCACAAGCTTTAGAATCAGGTAGACAGAAATGCAAATTCTGTATTTTCTACACTGTAGCTATTTGGCTTCAGCTGAATTATTAAACCTCTCCAAACCTCAACTTTTATACTTCTAAAACAGGGATAATAATCTCTCCTGTAGGATGCAGTATTGAAGATAGTGTTATAACACTTTGGCTTAATTTCTGGCACATCATAGGTACTCAGTAAATACTATCATTAGTATTATTGCTTTACTTCCTATTTTCACCCTTCTACTCTTATCTTACATCTGTGTAGTAAGTAGTGTTTCTCTCCCTAACTTCTACCTGGGGAAATCCTACCACAACCTCAAGACCCATCTTCAATCCTCTCTTCCCCAAAGTATTCCTTGCATGCTTCCTAAAGAAAAGGACCCTTCCTATAAACCCTTTGTTACTCATTTTTATCTACAGCTCCCATAGTATCTTTATTACATTACTGTTATTCATGACCATGTTTTCTTTCTCTTACTAGTTTTAAGTTCCCAATGGGGAAGACCAGTTATGTAGAAGAAATCAGCTAAAAGAATCCTGGGAGATCTCAAAATTTGGCAATGTCTCAGCTTTGGAAAATTTTTTAAACATCTGGCCAACATAGTAATATTACATACCTAAAGGACCTATGAAAAAATTGAGATTAAAAGCACACTCTATCCAACCACTTTTGGAAGCCAGTGTTTCTAGCCAAATCAAGCACTTGGAAGGTCCATGTATACCTACCTACCTGTAAAGGACGTGGTGGCTCTTCTCTGCAATGTTCCCATGGAACTGACTCTCACTTAAAGGAGAAAAGAAATAGAGTACTTAGCCCATGGAGGTGAAGACACCACGAGAAAGTGCATGAAGGGGGTCACCGGAATGTACCTGCTCTGCATCATTTCCTGTCCTCTTTGTGATTATAATGAGCCTCACAAATTTTCAAACATCCTCTCTAATGACAGTACCATGAATACTTTTTATCTACAGTAGACCTCTCTGGACTCCTGGGTTTATTTGGCCTTGACCACGAAAACACTGTTTACTTACCATGTGTGCTTGGCCACTGTCATCTCTCTATATTTGTGTTGTCTATACGAACATCTAGGTATTAGTCTGATATTTCTTTCATCTCTCCAAGTGTGTGCTGATCCTCGTTGAATTCATAGCAAAGAGCTGATATGGTCATTACAAGACCATCATATAGAGTTATTTCTTTCTGTTCAAGAAAGCAATTATATCTTTTTGTGTTGATATTATGCAACCTCCTCAACGTATTACTAAGTGAAAAAAAGCAATAGGTCAAAAAATCTATAGTATATGCTCCCATATGTGAACAAAGGGGATCTGTGTATATTGTGTGTATATGTATATATGTGCATGTATATACACATATGTATTGCATATATTACATATGATATATAGCGTGTGCATATATCACATACATCACATGTATTGCACATATTACATATATTGTATATAAAATATACCTACATGTATACATTTATATATATAATATGTGTATATAATGTATGTATGTATGTGCACAGATTATATATTATTTATTTATGTATAAGCATATAAATACATTTATATGTACATGGGTATATTAATATATAATTTAGATATAAGTTTTATATTTATGTATTATTTATATGATATACAATATATACAAATATATATTATAGAACATATATAATTATAATTGTAAGTTATACATTTATGTATTTTTATATATTTATCTATCTCTTGGCTATACATAGATTTATCTCTGGAAAAACCCAGGAGAAATTGCTGATGGTGATCGCCTAAGCACAGGGTTTAAAGGTTCAGGGATGAAATTTATTTTCACCATATGCCTTTTGCTCTGATGAGTGTTTGACAATGTATATACATTATATTTCCATTAACAGAAGTCTGGTGAAGAATAAAAAGATGCATCACATTACTTTAGCTGGAACTCTGGGCAGATCTAAAACAAGTGCACTCAGGCTCCATGCGGAGCACTGAGTAATTCCTCAGCTCTACACCGGTCTAGTCTCCAGAGCAGCCCCAATCCACCTTCAGAATTTCGGCTCCGAACAAGGTCAACAATTGTCTTTCATATCCTCTCCCATTTCTAAGCCTTTGTTTAGCCTATTTTTTTTCTACCAAGCATATTCTTTCTTCACAGCCATATGCCTCAACTCTACAAATGTTATCAAGGCCAGTGTGGTAGATTGTTTCCAAAGGTGGTCACCACCAATTCTTCGTCCTCCTGTACACACACGCTAGTCTCCAGCCTCTTGAATATGGCCCATCTGTGACTTGCTTTGACCAATAGAATATGACAGAAGTGAAACTTGGCCAGGTCCGGGCCTAGGCCTCACTAGCCCTGCCAGTTTCCATTTTACCTCCTCTGAATCCGGCAACCTTATAAAGAAGTCTGAGGTGAAAGAGAGGCCGTGAGGTGAGGAGAAGCTCTGCAGAATGAGAGACTGGTAAGGGCTAGAGAGAAAGGTTCACCAACCCGAACATCTCAGCTGAGGTGGATGTGGATGGGGACACCTTGGGTCCTCCTGCCCTAGTCAAGCCACATCTGCCAGCGTCACTTGAAGCAAAAACAAGCCATTCCTGTTGAGCCACACCCAAACTGCAGGTGAATATTTGCTGTTTTTGAGCCCCTAAGCTTCAGGAATGATACTCTCAAATGGAAATGGTCCAAACTCTATCACCCTGCAAAACCATACAGCATTTTCCCACTTTTTTTTCCTATGTCCATGAGTCCTTTTTCCTTTTTGCTCAATCTCTCCAACCCCTTGCCCCAGCCCAACTAGCTGTCATCTGCTCTCCATCTCTGAGGCTGTCCCCATTTTCCCTGTCAGTTGACTTTTTTTGGTGCATCGCATACCTCTCTCTATTGTGCAGAATAAAATCTCTCAGACTGAACTCTATGTAACACCCTTGAAAGGAACTTTCTGTATCTCATTTATTTTTGTATTTCCCAGCCAGGGTAATATTTTCTTGTGTAAGACTCAACAAATACATTAATACATGAGTGACTGAGCATATGCTCGTACATGCCAATCACACACATGAACTCTGCCTCATGCAGTTAAATGGGGACAATTTTCCCCTCACCAAAAACAATCAATGTCTCTTTCAGCACCGTGGAGGACTGCTAAACCAACCAGCTCAGCCCAAGGTGATACTGAACTATTCCTAACAATATCAGTATTTGCTGATTAATAGTTTGGGTTATGAGAAATAATCAGCCATCATAATGCAGTTGCTTTGAGTTTACTTTTCTGCATATACATAGTAAAGTAAAATCATTTTAAGAAAAGTGGTCCTAAGGACCATTTTCCACTTTTGTGCACATTCATCATCACTTTCCTGTGGGTTTTCACATTGAAATGGGTACGTGTTTTCTCCCTACATATGCATCCCCAACAATGATGGCAACAGCTGACACTGGCTCCCAAGAGAGGTTTTCACACTCCACAGCATGATGTTGGCCTTGTGGCATGGATGGAAGAAGCTAGAGATTATACAATAATAAGGAAGCAGGTAGAACACGAGGCAAATACAAGCAAGATGGAAAAATTCAGCGCGCAGTTCCAGGATGATAGCCCCACTCCAGTCTGACCATGAGCACCTGTCAGTAATAACTCAGAGGAAAGAGCAGGGGCATGGCCGGAAGAATGTGGTCAGAGAACATGCTCAGTGCTGGGTGGTCTGTGCCTTTAATAGGGTGTGTTGGTTATAAGTGAGGGGGAGATGTGGAAAGCAGAAGCTGAGCCCTGGCAAAAAGCTGGCAGGATCCTTATAAGTGAAGGCAGGTCAAAGTGGGCCACCTGGGTCGCATCCCTGGATCTTCCATAGACGACAAGGTCTATAGGTGAAAGCATACTTGACAGGCTGCTGTCTTCTCTGGGAAAGGAGTAGAAGGTCAAAAATTCAGCAAGCTAGCTTTAAAAAACCCTCTGAAGTACAAAGTTTTTATATCAAACTCTAGCTCCCTCATCCCTTCTGGCATGAAAGAAGAGATTACTATTTTTGAGTATCACAATTTGTTATGATATTTGTGAGGACACATCACAATTTGTGATGACATTTATTTTTGATCCCTTTGTCAAGCCAATAGATAGATAACACTCCTTCCCTAGATATGGAAACTGAATTTATGAGGGAGTTACCTGCCCAGGATTTGAACATAGGTCTATTGACACAAAGCCTAGGCTCATCATGCAATATCTTCACCCTGAAAACTTTTATTGCTCTGCATGATAAACTACAAGGTGTTGGAGTTTGGAAGCCTGCAAGAGAAGAGAAACTCTGCTAACAGTAGCCTGAGGTGGGGCTTGACATCTACATCAATATGAAATATTTGCTCCACAACAGGCTGAGAGGTACTGTGCCCAAAATGATGGCCTCTGAATTGAAAGAAGGGAGGTGACAATGACCCTGAACTCAAAAAACAGCTTCATCAAGAAACACACGCTGAAAAACTCATACATGCAAACATACATACAAACCACACTGCATATCTGCTTTAGATTATTTCTGGTTATAGAACTAGAAATGTGTGACCTAATTCTTCACGTTAGACTTAATGTCTGTGTGCCCTCAAAATTCATATGTTGAAGCCCTAACTCCAAGTGTTGCTTTATATGCAGATAGGGCCTCTAAGGAAGCAATTGAACTGAAATTTAAATGAGATCATAAGGGCGGGGCCGTGATGTGATAGGACCACCCTCTTTATTGGTGTGCCCGAGGAAGAGGTTATATGAACACCCATCAAGATGGCAGCCACCTGCCAACAAGCCAGGAGAGACCTCCAGAATGCAACTTATGATGTTGCCAGCACCTTGATACTAGACTTCTCAGCCTCCAGAAGCATGAAACTATAATATACTTTTGTTGTTTAAACCACCCAGTGTATGGTACTTTGTTACAGGAGCCAGAACTGATGTACCCTTCATATCCCAGAGCGGGAAGGATCTGAAAGAAGTTGCTCAGTTCACACAAAGGCTCCTTGTGTACATCAAACTGTTAATTTTCAAGTTTCAATCTTGTATCTGATTTGCAGTAATGTCAACAAATATCTTTAAATATGGATACTCTTTCTTTAATTGGCATGGTATGGCATCCTGGGTCTTCAAAAATGCTCATGTTCCTTTCTTTTGACATATTAGTACTCCTTCAGAAACCAGCTCAACGTTAACTTCTATAAGTGTTTAAAACCTTGGGCTTTGGAGTATGATAACACTGGTTTCCTTTCTTTTTTCTTTTTTTTTTTTAAGTTTAATGTAAACACACTGGTTTCTAATCATGGCTCTGTCACTACTAGCTCTGAGTAGACTCCTTCACTGAACTAAGACTTGATTTGCCTGTAGTTAAAAAGACTGGTGATACCAACCTCATGTTTGCCCCACTGCCAGTCGCTCTATGCTACTACTTCTCTCACTGCCATCATTGCTCCAACAAGAACAATTATATAATGTGCTGTATATTGGTGGTTTACTATGTGCTTGCCAACTTTTCAAAGAAGCAGCATGTTTATTCCTCCTTTACAGATGAAAAAGTTTAGGGGCTACATACGTAACTTAAGTAATGCAATGGTAAGTTCTGAGAAACTAGGATAAATATCCAGGTTTGCAGGGTTTTTGAAAAGGGAACTCTTAACGAGCAGGCAACACTGCCTATGACAGTGGAATGAGCCAGTAATTGCGAAGTGTTTGGCACAAGCCTGAGAGGGGATAGACCCCGTATAAAGCGTCACTGGAGGTACATTCCCCCACAGTGAAGCCTTGTCCACCTCCCTCACACACGCGTTCACTCCTCTGTGCTCTCAAAGCACATATCAGTACATACGTACTTATCTTTATCTTTCTGTACAAATCTTTAGTAAAACATTTTTGTTAAAATTAAAGTGTATAACTGTGTGTCTATCAGACTGACTGCTGGAGAACAAGAACCCCATAAGAACCTGTTCTGCACCCCTATGCTCATCGCCTCACCCCTCTACCCCGACAGTTTTCATCATTCTCCTTCTAAGACTCTACTGTGCTGTAGGTATGTGTTCCATGCCTATATGATAACACCTATGACATCACAGTTACCCACTTTGATACCAGTCTTTACGCAAAGGCAATAATTCCATCATATTTAACTTGACCTTCCATATTGGAGGAACATAATAAATGACCATGAATGAATGAGTTGGTAAGTGAATGAATGTCATTTAGATTTCCTTATAGTGTCCTTCCTCTTGCATGTATTCCATAGTGACAGGTTATGAAAGCCCTAATCTGAAATTCATACCCCATGGCTTAAAATATAAACTGCAATGAGATCAATCAGTATAAAACATTATTTATAAAGCTATAGCAACTTTTATGTCAGATCATCATATGGGAAATGACAAACCACAGAGGATATAACAAAAATAACTTTTATATATACTACGCTTTTAAACTGTACAGAGGTGCTACGGGAAACAGCTCTCGTTTTCCTTTGTTCCATGAGTAAACTAAGGTCTAGAGAGAAACAAAGAGGTTTGCCCAAGATTCCAGAGCTGGCAAGTGATGCATTTTTCCTCACGTCCAACACTTTGATCTAAAGTCTGGGTTTCTGCATAACTGATGCTACCTTTCTTGGTATACTAGGTCTGAAACAAATTCTAAAAATGGACACCAAAGTCAACTGTATTTAAGCTGAAAACATAAATAACTGAAGAAAGAAAAGGAAAAACAAAGAAGTGGGTTTTTTTTCTTTTTAATCTAAGCTATCCGGGAAAAATAATCAAATTTATAATTGTACAAATGGCAGTTTTGCAAATAAAGGGTTTTTTTTCTCCTGTTCATCTATGGAACTGGGAAATGGGTACCTCATGCCTTTATTTCTAACTCAGAAGAACTCCTCGATCACACAGGCTGTGCCGGGGATGGGTAAGCAGGCACAGGTGACTACTTATTCTCAAACCTACAAGATGATTACTGAATAAAAAAATAAAATTATCAAAAACTGCTCTCCAGTCACTAAGGGGAAAAAGAACACCTCTGAATATACCCAAAATACTGACCTAAATTTTGCATTCATGTTACTTCTAACACAGCAATATAGTTAAATTTATACTGTAAGAGAATAGATCATTCCTCGAAGGCACAATTTTTGAGTGGTAAACTCCACCATCTAAAACTATTCTAGAACAAAACCATTCTGAAACTTGGTACCTGAAAAAAAAATGGGTCTTAATTCCTGAAGACTAGCTAATGCATCTGTCTGACCACGTCATTTAAATATTTAAAAATAGAGAACAATAAGTCATCCCCTCATAAAGTGTTTCCAAACAAATTAACCCAAAAGCCATTAATGCACCAGCTGCTGCAATTAACCAATATGTCTAACCTGCTGATTTGGCAATACAGAAAAGGGAGAGATTTAGGGAAGCTGAGAATATTGTAGGCAGAATTGTGGAGAATACTGTAGAGATAGAGCTCAATTTCAAAATCCAGGGTATTAGGGGAAAAAAAGCACCTTATACCACTGTATACACAAACACAGAGCACGCATACCTCCAGGGTGGCCAAACACATACACTCTTGGAATTCAGAATGGCTGAGACCTGAAGACGTGCGTGTGGTCTGTGCTTCCCACATCCCAGTGGATTTGCCATGTTAATCAGTGAAGGTGACTGCTATTTCTGTAATATTTCATTCAACGTTTCAAACCATAAATCTGCACAGAAACAGCATGTTTCTGCCTGCACTCTACTCTTACCTTGAATCTCTCTCCCTCGGATGGGCTGCTCCCAGTCTGTATCTCCCTGTAAAACAGTCTGTTTACTGCTCCTGGGCTGCTAAGACCCTCTAAGCATGTATTGGATTTTGTTGTTGTTGTTGTGTATTGCATTTCTCCCCTTTGAACTCATGCTCTGCTAAGAACAGCAGCTAAACCTACATGTGTAGAGATTAAAGGAGGACTACTGTGGCTTTTAAACATCAAACTGCCGAAGTTGTACATGACTCAAGTAAATTGCATGGTGCTGGGTCTATTTTTTTTTTTTTTTTTCCTTCATGATAGAAACACCTTCATTACCATTCTCATTGTGACCGCTCTCCTGTACTCTCCTGGTGTTGCTAGACACCCATGAGAAGTGATAAACACCCTGTCTCCTGAGCACATGTGTTCTAATCCACAGCACAGGGGTAGGTGGGCAGCAAAGGTGGGAGGGGGGAGGTAAAAGGAGCTCCTACAGGACAGGGAGGGAGAGAGGAAATTTGAATTGACTATCTAAAGCTTTTTAGAAAAGGTCACATGTATTTCCTGACAGATGAAGACTGTTTGCCAAAACAGTTCTGCTCTGAATTCCAAAATCAGATTATAGGCATGATCAGAATTTCATGTAGTTGTTCCATATTAAAGAAAATTTCCTGTGGAGATTAAGCCTTTCTTGGAGAAAAGAAACCAAGGCTAACATGCAGCTGCTTTGATCAGATATGATTTACTGCTTAGCGTCAAGAAAAGAAAGCCCAAGAAACAAGAAGTAAAGAACCCTCATTCATTCTGACACAATTTTTGGAACCTTGAAGCTGAACCACACAATCAGGGAGGTTGCTTCCTAATGAGGTCCCTGATGTTACCAAACTTGCATCTGTGTCTCTTCTCAGAAACCTTCATGTTCAGTTTCCCAGACAAAATGTAGTGACGAATATGTTGTGTATACAATGAATGCTCAATAAATACTGTTGATTTATAGGCTTATCAAAAAAATTGTTTCCTGTAAGACCAATAAAAGGAGGTCTAAAAATGTGAAGGCAGAATACATTTTCCTATTGTAGAGTTCCCAGATATTAAACTCTTTCAAATTAGCACCCGATTGGCAGTACATCACTTTGAAGTCACTGAATTAAATCACTTATAAAAGTCAATTGTGTTCTTAATATTTTTGAGATTTTTTTCATTGTGTGTTCTGGATTTTCTATAATCCTGCTTTAGTCTTTCTAGTTTTCATATATTCAGGGATTTCAGAGTATTCTAACTTCATCCCCTTATCCACCCACAGCTCTGGTTCCTTACCTATATCCACTTGCACACAGGTCTGGCACCCTCCTGCTCTCACTGTCTTCTCCCTCACTGCTTCTGCATTTGCTCTGCTTATCTTGGAAATGCACAAAAGTCTCAGAACTGGTTGTTTCTTCGTCCAAGCATGTAGATCTGATAGGCTTAAAACAAAATTGCACAGCCTCTGGCCAGGTTGCTCAGTTGGTTGGAACATTGTACCATGCACCAAAAGGTTGCAGGTTCAATCCCTGGTCAGGGTGCGTGTGAGAGGCAATCGACTGGTGCTTCTCTCTCTTTCTTTCTCACTCTCTCTCTCTCTCCCTCCCTCTCTCCCTTCTTCTCTAAAATCAATACATATATCCTCGGGTGAAGATTAAAAAAAATTGCAGAGGCCTGTTTAAAAACTCAAGGCTACCAGAGGACACTTCAGAATACAGCTGTTGCATCAATTTCCCTTAGGAGAGTAGTTTCTTGGAGACAAACACAAAACAACTTGAAGAGATAGATGAAGATGAAGGAAATAAAAGTAGTCTTTTATTAGCATCTCCCCATGCATATACTCTTAGCCAAAACTGATTACAACCTTCTATTAAAGAAAGATGATTACATGATCAGGTCTTACAGTCTATCCTTGAGAACTCTGAGAAAAGATTATATCCTCAAAACCCACAGTTGCCAAGTTCTTGTAAATTTTCATGGTCTCATTTCGTTTCCCAATGCAATTAAGGGTATTGTAGTAGGTAAGAACCATTGTATTCTGTCAAATGGTCATTTCCTAACTTGGTTAAGGAAAACCAGTCATCCATCCTGGGAGCCTTGCCATCATTTGCCAACCATCACAAGTGTTTGTCCCTGGCCCTGACTTTTTTGCAGCAATCAGAACCTACAGCTGTATGCAGCATATTGGAAAAATCACAAGAGGAGAATATCCTGAAACATATCTGCCACAGATTCTAAAACTCTTCCAAAAATGTTAAAGATGTAATTTTCCTACTGGAATTCTATTTTTATGTTAATTAAACATACATCCTAATTAATTGAAGCCAACAAACAAGAAATTTTCTTGAACTATATAGTACTACCCGTGCAAAACCTATTATGTGGTATACTTGTGAGTCACACATTCTAGCTATTATGGGAAGAGCACTCTGTGAAAGTCAGGCCATTTTTGTCATCCATCTTTTTAAAAAATTGTACAACATATTAGTGTCTACAAGGATTCATTTTTGAGCCTAACATAAGTTGTTAAGATATCGCAATACCATTTAAGTCCTCGCTGCTGCTCCTGTGGTATTTGAACACACCCTGAATTACGGCTCCATCAGAGGGGGGCACATCCCAGCCAAAGGGCAGCTGGGGGTGGGGGCGGTGTGGGAGGGGAGGGAGCCAGGAGAAAAGCAGCAGAAGTATCCCATCTATAGTCATTTGTTTGTTTCTACTTAAGCTGATTTTAATGTCAGAGCTTGCTTACACTTTTTAAACTATGTAGCATATTACAAAGAGACAGGCTCAATTTTCAAGTCAAAAGCAGATAATAGCATCAGGGATGCCTGCAACCACAAAGGAAATACACATAAAGAAGACAGAGCTGCAAGTCGCATGTTTTCATCAGCAGCCTGATGGAAATGAGACTTCAAATGATCCCCTTACTACCTGGAACTTGCTCAATACCATGTATTTTTAGGACACTTTCTAGACATCAAAATCACACCCCATTACTATTATCTCTGTCATACACACTCATCAGTTAATAAGAAACTGAAATACTAAGTCATTTGCTGTAGGCTACACAGCAAAACAGTACAAAGACATGAATGGCCCTGTTCAGAGGTGAACTAAAATATTTTGCTCACTTCGGGAACGTGGAATTCATTAGCTTCCCAAGATTTTGAAAGTAAGGTTCTGAGAGCCTAAAGAAAGTCTGGTTTTGAACTGAAGCTGTGTGAGGCAAAAGCATGGTCTGCCTTGTGTACTACTGTGCGATCCGCACCTAGCATAACATCAGGCCATTGAATAAAATAAAACATGAATGAATCATGAATCCATCAATAACAAATGGATTTCTGACGGATAGAAACTTGACAAGTATATTCAGTTAGAGTTAAGTAAGTAAGAATCTAGGAAACCAGAACACGTTCTCTAGTTTGGGTTTTCCCTACCCAGTACATTGTTGCCTTTTGAACTTGTCTTGAAACGGGAGGAGGGGAGAATACTTCTGAAAGGACAGTACATATGAAAGAAAGGATAAATTGTAAATGGATTAGAAGCCATGAGACTTTATAACTAGCCTTTGCAGTGTAACCTCTGAAAAGGGGCGAGCCTTCTAAATTTCAGGCTCTGGAAGACACAGCACCCACGATATTCCAAGGAGAATCAGCAGAGTGAAGAGTCCTTGGGGGCACGTCGGCTTGAGACAGCCACGCTCTTTCAGCACATTCCTGTGGTTGAATCTCGGGTCACTTTGTAAGCTCATTTTAAAGATGACTGACCGAATTGCCTTTACGATCAGCCCTCCTGGTTGTGGGCAAAGGAGAGAGAGGCTGGACAGCCTGGTCCTCTGTGGGGATGGGCTAGAGGTAGAAGCGGGGAGAAAGGGGGTGACGATGAAAAGGGACGAGTGTGAGAAGGAGAAAACTGCAGCACTGAAAAGAATAAAGGAGAGATAGCTTGTCTCAAGACATTTGGAGTGTGGTCACAGACCCCTTTGAGAATTTGATGAAAACAATATTCAACCCAGAAAAATGTACTTATAAAAACACCCTGCGTTATTACTTCAGTTTGAAGCAGCTCCTTCAAGCCATTCTTGAAGGAAACCGATTTCTGCACCGGTTTTCTACACAGACACCTCCATCTCTCACAGCAACGGTCCTGTAAGATATATTTTTAACCTGATGGCATTGAGACGACTTTAAGTCATGAGCATCACAACATGTTATTCCTCTTAAAATGCCAGCACAACACTATTCTCCTGTCTTAAGTTCGCTTGCCAAAGCAAGGTCTGGAGATTTCCTAAATGTAATTAAGCAATAGAAAGAAGGGGCCAAATATAATAGATCAAAGTTTCTAAATCCCATGGAGCAGCGGTTGAGAGTGGAGAGGCCACTGTGAGACGGTGTGAGTCTGGGCCCTCAGGTCCCCACTCTGCGATCTGGGGTAACTAACTACTCCAGGCCTCACTCTCCTCATCTGCAAAATAGAAATAACAATGGAACTCATCTCAAGGACTAAACGAGTTGCGGTTATTCAGTGTGTTCATACCTGTCAAACACTTAGAACAATGTCTAAAATATCTTGAATTCTGACTGCATGTTAGATTGAGCACCATTGTTATCATTATTTTACTGTGTTTGGAATAATTGCCCGAGTTCTGTTGCGGCCAAGATCTGTCTGAGGAGCTCTGCTTTGCCTCTCAGCGAATATTTTCTGATGGCTCAGTGTTATCTACCCACAAAGCTGCTCCAAAGCACTCTGGATTGTCTGGCCATAAATTCCTTCAATCTCTGTCTAACAATTGGGGTTTGAGTAGCCACGCTCACTACCTACCCCCAGTCTTGAAGCTGCCATGAAGTCAGGCTCGGAGCAAGCCGTGAGTGCACAGTACCAATGTCCTTGTCCATGTCGTCCGATGGCAATGCCCATGAGTCTAATTCGTGTCAGTTTAGCCACCCCATGTATCACTTTAAAAACACAGAGTAAATGAGCTTGGTACATTTTTAAGTGCAGGCAGTAATTACTGCTCTGCTACCTACTTTACATTAGAGCAGTTTTAGTTAGTTACTGGGATTTAAGGACAGCCCAGAATCCATTTCACAGTTGGAAGGATAACATAATGTCAAACACTCGGAAGGTGCAAGACACTGTGAATATTGTCTTCACTCTAATAGCCCCAACCCCTGGAACTGAAGCACATGACCCAAGCATTAAGTCATTTTCTGAAACCCTGCTGCTACTAGCTGACTCCACAAACAGGCACTTAGCAGTATTCTCCCTGGGCTTGCCACTCTGTGGTTGTAAATAGACACCAATCAGTTACATTAACTCTTTCAGCGACACCCCTCATTTCTGCCACTGAATAGAAAGTATAAATGCAGCAATTTACTAAATGGTTTTGAATTATTCTCAATACTATTCTTAGAAAATGATGGTAAGCCTTAAATTTTTTAAGGAAAAGGGTATGAAAAAACTATAACACTCATAATTTATGTCAGTTATAAGAGCAGATACTGATTCTATGCAAGCTATGTAGCAAAAATTCATATTTGTTACTGTAAAAGTAACCACAGGAACGGGTTTCTGAGCAGAAAGGCCAAATGGCTCTAGTTGCATAATTAATTTGCTCAAAGATATTTTTCTCCAAACCAAAATTGTCAATTCCTATCTTACCACTTTTTAGGTATGAATCAAGTATTAACCATGGTATTAAATTCCAAGTGACATGCATGACTTATTGGCAATTGTGGGAATTATCAGAATATCATCAAATAGTAACTAAGTCTATATAAGCTGTAAAAGTAATTAGCAGGACACGAGCAGACAAACATTCTTATGGGAAGTCAAGAACTGGTCCATGATTTTCATTACTTCTTCCTGAATGTTATCGCTTGAATCCTTAGAAATAATTACATTCCAGATTTCTGATTTCCAGCTCCTTAATTTGGTCAATTGGTGGTATTTGAAAGACCTTCACTTAGCATGTTTGAAATTTTGTTTGAAGGCTCACAGCCTCTCCCAGATTCTCGCGGAAGGCATTACAGGAGGCCAGTCATCTGACCTCACAACCACCACTTCCTCCAGACTCAGTGGAGGGCTATTTAGCAGCATTCCTTGTGGTCTTTCAACCCTTTTTTACAGGAGTTTTTAATCCCTAGTAACTTTTTTTTTAATTTATTTTAATTGTTCTTCAAGTACAGTTTCTGTCTTTTACTCCCATCCAAGCCCACCAACCCAGCCCTCCCAACCTCCCTCCCATTTCCACCCACCCTAGTTTTTGTCCATATGTCCTTTATACTTGTTGCTCCAAACCCTTCCCCTTTTCCCTTGACATTCCCTCCCCTCTCCCCTCTGGTGACTGTCAGCCCATTCTCAGTTTCAGTGTCTTTGGTTATATTATGCTTGTTTGTTTGTTTTGTTGATTAGGTTCCTGTTAAAGATGAGATCATATGGTATTTGTCTTTCACCACCTGGCTTATTTTGCTTAGCATAATGCTTTCCAGTTCCATCCATGCTGTTGCAAAGGGTAGGAGCTCCTTCTTTCTGCTGCATAGAATTCCATTGTGTAAATGTAGCATAGTTTTTTGATCCATTCATTTACTGATGAGCACCTAGGTTGCTTCCAGCACTTGGCTATTGTAAATTGTGCTGCTATGAACATTGGGGTGCATAGGTTCTTTTGGATTGGTGTTTCAGGGTTCTTAGGGTATAATCCTAGCAGTGGAATTGCCAGGTCAAAAGGCAGATCTATTTCTAGTTTTCTTAAAAAATTCCATACTGTTTTCCATAGTGGTTGTACCCATCTGCAATCCCACTAACAGTGCACTAGGGTCCCTTTTCTCCACAACCTCTCCAACACTTGTTTGTTGCTTTGTTTATGATGGCCATTCTGACCTGTGTGAAGTGGTATTTCATTGTGGTTTTAATTTGCATCTCTCTGATAGCTAGTGATACTGAGCATCTTTTCATGTGTCTCTGGATCCTCTGTATGTCCTTCTTGGAGATGTGTCTGTTCAAGTCCTTTGCCCATTTTTTAGTTGGGTTGCTTGTCTTCCTAGAGTGAAATTGTGTAAGTTCTTTATATATTTTGGAGATTAAACCCTTGTCTGAGGTATCATTGGCAAATATGTTTTCCCATACAGTTGGTTCTCTTTTTATTTTAATAGTTTTCTTTACCGTACAGAAGCTTTTATTTTGATGAGATCCCATTTGTTTATTCTTTCCTTTGTGTCTCATGCTTTAGGGGACATATCAGTAAAAATGTTGCTGCATGAAATATCTGAGATTTTCCTGCCTATGTTCTCCTCTAGGACTTTAATGGTATCATGGTTTATATTTAAATTTTTTATTCACCTTGAATTTATTTTTGTGTATGATGTAAGTTGGTCTCGAGTTTCATGTTTTTGCATGTAGCTGTCCAGTTCTCCCAACACCATTTGTTGAAGAACCTATTTTTACTCCATTTTATGTTGCTGCCCCCTTTGTCAAATATTAATTGACCATAAAGACTTGGGATTATTTCTGGGCTCTCTGTTCTGTTCCACTGGTCCATGTGCCTGTTTTTATGCCAGTACCAGGCTGTTTTGATTACAGTGGCTTTGTAATACAGTTTGGTATCAGGTATTGTGATCTCTCCTACTTTGCTCTTCTTTCTCAAAACTGCAGCAGCTACTCTGGGTTGTTTATGGTTCCATATAAATTTTTGAAGTGTTTGTTCTATGTTTGTGAAATATGCCATTGGTACTTTAATAGGTATTGCATTGAATTTGTAAATTGCTTTGGATAGTACGAACATTTTGAGGATGTTAATTCTTCAGATCCATGAACACGGTATATGCTTCCATTATTTTGTGTCTTCTTTAATTTCTTTCTTCAGTGTTGTATGGTATTCTGCACACAGGTCTTTCACCTCCTTGGTTAGGTTTATTCCTAGGTATTTTATTTTTCTTTTTACTATATTGAATGGGATTTTTTTCTTGATTTCTGATTCTGCTGTTTCATTGTTAGTATACAAAAATGCCTTTGGTTTCTGGATACTGACTTTCTATCTGGCTGTTTGGCCAAATTCATTTATTAGGTTGAGCAGTTTTTTGCCTGAGTCTATAGGATTTTCTATGTACACTATCATGTCATCTGCAAACAATGACAGTTTTGTTTCCTCCTTTCTGATATGGATGCCTTTTATCTCCTTTTCTTGTTTGATCTCTGTGGCTGAAACTTCCAATACTATATTGAATAGAAGTGAAAATGGACAACTTTATCTTGTTCCTGATCTTAGTACAAAAGATTTTAGTTTTTGTCCATTGAGTGTGATGTTGGCTGTAGGGATCTCATATATTACCTTTATTATGTTGAGGAATGCTCCCTCTATTCCCACTTTGCTGAGTGTTTTTATCATAAATGGGTGCTGTACCTTATCTAATGCTTTTTCTGCATCTATTGATATGATCATGTGATTTTTGTCTTTGCTTTTATTTATGCAATGTATTACATTTACTGATTTGCAAATATTGAACCATCCTTGCATCCCTGGGATGAATCCCACTTGGTCATGGTGTATGATCTTTTTAATGTATTGTTAGATGTGGTTTGCCAATATTTTGTTGAAGATTTTAGTGTCTATGTTCAGCAGCAATATTGGCCTGAAGTTTTCTTTCTTTCTTGTATCGTTATCTGGTTTTGGGATTAGGATGATGCTGGCTTCATAAAAAGAATTTGGGAGTCTTCCATCATTTTGGATTTTTTGGAATAATCTGTGAAGGACAGGGGTTAGCTTTTCCTTAAATGCTTTGTAGAATTCTCCTGTGACACCATATGGTCCACGGCTTTTTATGTATGGAGTTTTTTGATTATTGCTTCAATTTTGTCTGCTGTTATCAGTCTGTTCAGGCTTCCTGCTTCTTCTTCACTGAGTTTTGAAAGATTATACTTTTCTAGAAACTTGTCCATTTCACCTAAGTTTTCAAATTTCTTCATAGTAATTTCTTACACTCCTTTGTATTTCTGTGGTGTCAGTTGTAATATCTCCTTTTTCATTTCTGATTGTGTTTATTTGGGTCCTCTCTCTTTTTTTCTTGATGAGCCTGCTTAAAAGCTTGTCAATTTTGTTTATCTTTTCAAAGAACCAGCTCCTGGATTTATTGATCCTTAGAATTGTGCTTTTAGTCTCTATGTCATTTAATTTTGCCCTAGCCTTGGTTATTTCCTTCCTTCTACTTGCTCTGGGCTGTCTTTGTTGTTGTTCCTCTAGTTCTTGTAGATGTAGGGTTAGGTTGTTTGTTTGAAATGTGTCTATCCTTTTTAGGTAGGCCTGTATCACTATGAACTTCCCTCTCAGGACTGCCTTCACTGTGTCCCATAGGTTTTGGGTTATTGTGAGTTCATTTTCATTTCTTTCCAGAAACTTTTTGAGTTCTTCCCTAATTTCATCCTTGACCCATTCATTGTTTAATAGCATGCTATTCAATCTCCATGATTTTGCGTGTTTTGGGTTTTTCCCCTTGGGGTTGGTTTCTAGTTTCAGTCCCTTGTGGTTGGAGAAAATGCTTGGTATGATTTCAATTTTGTTGAATTTGTTGAGGCTTGTCTTGTGTCCTATCATGTGGTCTATCTTTGAAAATATTCCATGTGCATTTGAAAAGAATGTGTATTTAGCTTCTTTGGGATGAAGGGCTCTATATATATCAGTTAAGTCCATTTCATCTAGGGCATTGTTCAATGCTACAATATCTTTGTTGGTATTTTGTTTGGAAGATCTGTCTATTTTTGACAGTGAGGTGTCAAATTCCCCTCCTATAATTGTGTTGCTGTCAATATCTTTCTTGAAGTCCTCTAAGTTGGGTGCTCCTATGTTGGGTACATATATATTTACAATGTTTATGTCTTCTTGGTGGATTCTTTCCTTAAGTATTATGAAGTGACCTTCTGGGTCTCTCTTTACAGCCTTTTTTTTTTAGTCTATTTTGTCTGATATGAGCATTCCCCGCCCCCCGACTTATTTTTCCTTTCCATTTGCTTGGAAAACTTGTTTCCAGCCCTTCACTTTCAGTCTGTGTAGGTATTTTGTCCTGAGGTGGGCGTCTTGTAGGCAGCATGTGTGTGGGTCATGCTTTCTTATCCATTCAGCTATTCTATGTCTTTTGATTGGAACATTTAATCCATTTACGTTTAAGGTTATTATTGATAGGTACTTATTCATTGCCATTTTTGTACCTGTGTTCCTCTCCTTCTCTTTCTCCTTTCCTTCCTCTCCTTAGAGCAGTCTCTTTAGCATCTCTTGCAGAACTGGTTTGGTGGAGGTGTATTCTTTTAGACTTCTTTTGTCTGGGAAACTCCTTATTTGGCCTTCTATCTTGATTGAAAGCCTTGCTGGGTAAAGTAGCCTTGGTTGCAGGCCTCTGGTTCTCATTACTTGGAATATTTCTTGCCATTCTCTTCTGGCTTAGAGTGTATCCATTGAGAAGTCAGCTGCTAACCTTATTGGTGCTTCCTTGTATGTTACTTCTTGTTTCTCCCTTGCTGCCTTTAAGATTCTCTCTTTGTCTTGGAATTTTGTCATTTTAATTATGATGTATCTTGAAGATGGCCTCTTTGGGTTCCTCTTGATTGGGACTCTCCGTGTTTCCTGGATTTGTGTGACTTTTTTCTCATCAAATTAGGAAAGTTTTCCATCATTACTTTTTCAAATAGGTTTTCTATACCTTGGTTTTCTTCTTCTCCTCCTGGTATCCCTATTATACAGATATTATTACGTTTCATATTGTCTTGCATTTCTCTTAATCCCTCTTCATTCTTTCTGAGCCTCTTTTCCTTTTCTTGCTGTTTCTGTGTTTTTTTTTTCTACTTTGTCCTCCAGCTCACTGATCCAGTCTTCTGCTTCATTGATCCTGCTTTTGACTCCTTCTACTGTGTTCTTCAGTTCAGATATTGTGTTCTTCATTTCCTCTTGCCCCTCGCTGATAGTTTCTATTTCCTTTTTCATGCTGACATAGTTTGTAGTGAGTTCATTGTAATTTCCCTGTAGTTTCTGGTAATTTGCTGTGAGCCCATTGAGCTTCCTGATAGCCATTGCTTTGAACTCAATATCTGATAATTGAGTTACCTCTATTTCATTTAGCATTCTTTCTAAGGCTTCCTCCTTTCCCTTCATTTGGGGATTGTTTCTTTGTCTTCCCATTGTTTATGAGACTCTTCTTGTTAGCCTCAGCTTCTTAAATTGATCTGTTCTGGCTCCCTGGGTTTATGGTGTGAACTTCTGTGGTAGAATACCTGTGAGACTCAGTGGTGCAGTCTCCTTGATCTCCCAGTCTCACTGGTCTTGGGCTGTCATTTAAGTTAGCTCCATGTTTGTCTTTGGGTTTTGATTGTTGTTGGGTCTTTCTTTGGTGGGTCCTTCCCACCAGCTGGTTCACTGAGGGTCACTCTGTCCACTACCTCTTGTATTTTGTTGTGCTGGTGAGGGCAGGTTGTGTTGAAGCTGGTTCTTCTGTGAGTACAAGGTTTTGAAGATTCTCTCTTGCTCTTGTTCAGTTATTTGTTCTGGGTAATTTCTCCACTATTTAGTTGTATTTCCAGATAGGTCCTGGATTGAGGTTAGTGTGACTTCCACTCCCTCCTTCATCTTCTTCTGTTGTTATCTGTTGGTGGTTCCTTTGTTGTTGGGTTTCCTCTTCCAGCAGGTATCCTGGTGTTCACAGCTTCCACCTACTCTTTTTTGTGATCATTTGGACAGGGAAGGCAAAATGGTTTAAGACAGCAAGAGGGTATTCTATGATATTTACAGTAGCAGCTGGTAGAGAAGAGATAGGAGATCCTTTGGCTATGTATAGTGTTAACTGTGATCTTCCGCCCAACTAGCCACTTTTTAGAAAGGATGGAAAGAAGATAAGACTCTTGTTGGGGAAGGAAGGATTGTGAATTGGATCTAGAAAGCAGTGAGGTTGTGGGAGGTCAGATTCTGAGGTAAGATGAGAGTAAAGGATAGTAAATAGGTGTAGTGTGTGAGAAATAGAGTTAACCACTACAGTAATAGAGTTCAGGAAACTGTGAAGTGGGCTAAGATCTGGGAGGGGTGTTGTGTAGTATTTATAATTATATGGAACAGCTGTTATTTACAATAATATTAGAGCAACAGTCATATGAACAGAATCTACGAGATCTGGATAACAAGAATAGGGAGTATAGGACTTCGAGTAGTATGATAATGGAACACAAGTGAAGTGAAGGACAGTAAATTAGCAGTACGCTCTGAATGAGAGAACAGAGGAAATCTGTAAAATAATACAACAAAACCAGCCAAGCAAAGAAGACTAAACAGAAAGAAGAGGAATACAAAAATACTATTCAAATAAAAGATGTAAGAATAATGAGAAAATAATAATACAAATATTTAATAACTTGCAGGTTCTCTGTAATAGCAAAGTGAAATTTGTCTCACTGTCTCAGCTGTTGGGATGCCTCTTCTTTGGGTCCAACTCTGGTCTTCTCACAGTTCCAGGTTTTTTTGTCTTACTTGTGGGTATTTAAAAAGAAAAGAGAAAAAGAAAAAAAGCAGAAGGAAGGAAAAGATAAAATTGGGAAGAAAGGAAGAAGGAATAAAACAAGAAAGAAGGAAAGAGAAGCAAAAGGAATTGAAAGATAAAAAAATACTAAAAAATAAAAAATAAAAAATTACTTAAAACAACAACAACAACAAAACAAAACAAAAAAAAACAAAAAACTCTTGCTGGTTTCAGCAATAGTTTTTTCTGGTCTTGCTGGCTACAGCAGGCCGAGGGGCGACTGGAATGCTTTTCTCCCTTCCTGTTCAGCACTCAGTCAGCCTCACATATACTCTCCCCTGGTGCCTCTCCGCAGGGCCTTGGGTGCGGGGTCCAGGCCTTCCCCAGAGTGCACTCTCCCTGGGTTTACAGGTGTGAGCTCCGGGCCTTCCGCAAAGCACTCTCTCCCTGGGCTGTGAGTGCACGTGCTTGGCTAGGCCGTCTCTGGTCATTTGGTTCAGGTGTGACTCTTCCCAGGGTTATATGTGGGTGCTCACAGCCCCTATGTGTTTGCCACTTAGTCTTAGTCCCCTCTCTGCAACCAGGTCTCTCCCAGTGCTGCTCACACGTTGTTTGGCTGGGGAGGGAGCAGTTGCCCTGGCTCTCTCCAAAGGACCCTGTGGCAGACCTGTGGCAGTCGCCCTGGTCTCCGTACCAGTCCCTGGGACCTTATTGTCCTGAAGCACTCTTTTTACCATCTGGTTTCTCAGTGTCTGCTACAATTTTTGGTCTCCTATTTGCATATATGCTGGCGTACTGTTGGCTGTTTGCTCTGTTACTCTGTAGATCAGCTAGGTTTTTCTCCCACGTGCAGGGGCAAGTGGAATCTGCTCCCTCCTACCTCGCCACCATTTTCCTCTAATCCCTAGTAACTTTTGATCACAGTGAAACCTAGAAAAACTTCAAATAGAAGAGCAATGGGTCTTGATTTAAAATAGAGTTTTGAATTACCAAATTCTGTGCGTTTTCATAGATTATTTCCATCTTTTCTCAAGATATCTCTGTGAAATGAGTCTTCTATTACTAACCAACTAAAAAGCATCTAATGACAATGGAAGAGAATTTTAGAGTACAGCTGTTTACCCCGAACAGATTTTATACTTAAGTGGTATTCCCAGGTCAAATCATTAGACCTGCTCACAAGTATGCTGGTTTACTTTCAGATTTTACTTTTTCCTAAAATATTATCATATCTAGTTATCTCTGTAGTAGGCATATGTTTTTAAAATGAAACAACACATGAGTTCAAAAATAATATGGTTTGCAGAAAAAAAAATGCTGAAATACTTCCCATTCCCTGTCCTTAGTACATGGTTGTTACTCAGTGGGGTTTCTTAAACAAAGTAGATCTTTTTAATGTGGATGTAATTAGGTAATATCATATGAAGTACTACCCCATAGTTACACATTGCTTTTATTAATTTTAGGGTATTATTTGAGTTACACAGGTAAGTAAACAGTCACACGAAGTCCACCGCAGTGCAGACACAAGCCCTAAGTCTGAGGGCTCTGGAGCCTCCCTCGCTTCAGACAAAATAGCTATAAATTGGGGGATTCTCACAGTCACCCCCAGGTTTAACAATTCACTAGAACAACTCACAGAATTCAAGAAAGCACTATACTTATGATTACAGTTTTATTACAATAAAAATATACAAATTAGAGATCAGCCAAAAGGAAGAGATACAAGGTGGAATCTGGGAGTGTAACAGGGTGCAGCCAAGTGGGGGGCCCCAAAAAGGGATTTGGAATGGGGCCCAGAGCTCAGGGTGTCCAGGAAATACTAGAGGGACATATAAGATGTCCTCACCCCTTCCCCCACAGGTGTGACTTTGGGGAATGGACACACGGAGCAGGGACATGCAGAGCTGTTTTGTATAGCCACAGCTTTGCAGCTATTCCATGGCATTGTCTTTTAACATATCTATAGCCTTTGGCTGGTGGCTTAGATGTGTTAAATAGCTGTGGCCATGCTCTGAACCAGGGGGATGGAAAGGACTCCCCCCCACCAAGATGTGACTGGGGGAGGACCCCCGAGTTACCGCACCTTCGTGGGAGCTTGGAGAAGACTAGCTCCAGGACATGGGGACACACCAGCCCAGACTCGAGATGGCAGCCCAGTAAACTTGGAATAATATAGGAATGCTGGCAGGTGTAACTGATTGTAGAAGGAGTCAGAAGAGGGGGTACAGAAGAGGATTGGTTCAAGGATTTAAACTGAGATGTGGCAGCCATTGAAAAAGATCCATGTGGTTTCACCAGAGTCAGGACCCCCACAGCCATGTGAAGGAGAATCACCATGTGGCTTTAGCAGAGGATCACCACTCGGCTTTGCCCGAGTGGCAACCACCTCCCAGCAACTTAGGTGAAGGGGGAGCCACGTGGCTTTGGCAGAGTGGAGACCCCTTCCCTGCAACTTCAGTAGAAGAGGACCATGTCACTTTGGGGTGCTCCCTTTGGCTGCATGGCCTGGGAAGCAGGAGAGACTTTGCCTGGAAGAAGGTGAAAGAACTCTTGCCAGTAGGCCATGAGAAGGTGCCACATGGCTTTGGATTAATTAGAGATCCTGCCTGGACGACGACACAGCTGACTGTGTCAGGAGACTGGATCCTGGACGTTTGCTTTTTTCCTGAGTTACAGTACCCTGAATTAGGGCAGGAGGGAGAAAGGAAGCACTGTGGGCATCTGTGGTTATCCTAAAGGACTTTGATATTTTAATGAAGACATTAGGTTGCTACTTTAACTCTGTATAGCAATAAATAAACATTTCCTTTCCTTTTCACAAATCTCTGGCTTTGAGAGATATCTTTCCATCTGGCGGTGGGCATAACAAACCTTGGCCCCTGTGGCCTCTGTTTGGTAACAGGAGGAGTACAAAGAAAGAGCTTCTTGGCCAGAATCTCCATGGAGTCCTGGATGACAGTTAGCTCCTCTGGCTGCACGGGTGACAATACAGAGGAGAGTGACAATACAGAGAACTGCCAATTGGAAAGCTCACTTGAGCCTTCAGAGTCCTGAGTTTTTGTTGATCACAACTGCCTGTGCCTGGCCTTTAGTCACCAGCCCCTCCTGGGGCTCAGCCTAATATCTTTATTAGTCCTCAGCAAGTTGGAACAGATAAGGCATATTCCAAAGACCCCATCACAAATCACATTGTTAGACTGTCCTGTGGCAAAAGCCTCTAGGCAAACAAAGACACTCTTACCTGACAGGGTATTCCAGGGGGCTGGAGATCACCTCTGAGTAGCCAAGGGCAAACAGCTCTCTGGGTTACGTTACTTCTTTGCTATGTAGGTAGATGTCATCATTTCCTAATGGAATGAAAAAGGACATTAGAACAAGGACTTGCAAACAAATCTTCCTCAATACTCAAGAAGAATTAAAGCATAGGGTATTATAATCAGTTTTAGCCAAAGTTCAAATTAAAAACCATAAAAAAATGAAAAGTAGAAAAAACATTAAAATTTGTTTTAAAAAATTTATCATGATTAAAATGAAAGGAGTTAATAGAAATTGATCCCCAAAAGATGAAATTAAATGGTAAGCCAAAAATACTTTATCAAACCAAAATTAACTTTATTTAGCAGCTATCAGTGAGTTTATGCAGATCACACACTTTGCGAGGCATTCACAGCACTCACAACTCGGAGACACAGATTGTCAGGGCAGCAAGCAGAGGAAAGGAAACTGGCCACTACGAGATTAAAGTGGGGGCTTCAGCTGGGCCTTTTAACCAACTGATTTTGACAAAGCCTTTTGGACAACAAAAGAAAATTCATTTAGAGATTAATAGATTCTTTGAGTGAAAACATGATTCAACATTTGGATAGCCCTAAAAGATTTAATACAACCGCAACTCATAGAGAACTTTTAAAATAGTATAAACAAAGTTTGGTTTTCTTTGGGTTTTTTTTTTTGTTCATTTGTTTTGTTTTGTTTGTGAGTTTGTTTCATAAGAACTGAATGACCTTCAGATCTAAATTTGAACCACATAACTCTGGAGACCTTGCAATTGCACAAATTTCTAAGTAAAACAAAAACAAAAACTCTCTCATTAGACATTAGGTTAAGTCAATGACAAATAAACTGTCTGGATAGAAAAAATCTTTGTAACAAATTTATAAGGATGAATATTAACAAGCACTTAATTTTTAACATTACTTCTTTAATAAAACTTACATTAGAAGACATCCAGATACTTTTGGATAAACAAAATAATAAGTAAACATAGTAAATGTTGAACTGATATCTGAAAGTTATTGAGGAGTCCAACCCATACTTAGATATCTTTTATTGAAAGTATAAGCAATCAATTTATGCATTTATGAATTTCTAATTTATGAATTTTTCAACATTTTCTCAAACTTATTCAAGAAACTTTTGATAGTTAGAAAAATACTTCATAGCCTAGTAAAGTCAATGTGCAAATGTCAGCAAGTGAATATAACAAATGTGTTTCTTGACTTAAAGATGTTTTCAGATGAAAAATGTTCCCTCTGGTCTTATCATACAGAAAAATAGGATATTATTGTATGAGCCTATCTCCGTGTGGCTTAAACTATAACGGAAGTTCCACAGCTTCAAAGAGAATCTGATTCTGCTTAAGCCAAGCCTTCTACCATTCTCCATCTCATCTTCCCAAAGAAGCTCAAATGAGTTTTAAAAGCTCAAGGACAACTTAAATAAATGAAAAGACATACCATGTTCTTGGAAACAAACACTCAGTACTATGAATCTCTCTATTCTCTCTTTTTGTGTGTGTGATTATTTCTAAGTAATGTGATTATAAGTGAACTTTCTTTTCTTTTTTTTGTCTTAATTTTTTTTTTTACTGTGGTAGAACATTTACAAGAGATCCACCCTCTTAACAATTTTTGGAGTGTACAACATAGCATTGTTAACTAAGGGTACAGTGTTGTGCAGCAGCAGGTTCCTCACCATCTTTTTTTAAAATATATTTTATTGATTATGCTATTAAAGTTGTCCCATTTTTTTTCTCCCCTTTATTCCCCTCTGCCTTGTACTGCCCTCCTGTCATCATTCCTCCACCTTAGTTCACGTCTATGGGTTGTACATATAAGTTCTTTGGTTTCTCCATTTCCCATACTGTTCTTAATCTCCCCTGTCTCTTTGTACCTACCATCGATGCTTCTTATACCCTGTACCTTTTCCCCCATTCTTCCCTTTCCCCCTCCGTGCTGATAACCCTCCATATGATCTTTATTTCCATGATTCTGTTCCTGTTCTAGTTGTTTACTTAATTTGTTTCTGTTTTTTTAGGTTTGGTTGTTGATAGTTGTGAGTTTGTTGTCATTTTACTGTACATAGTCTTGATCTTCTTTTTCTTAGATAAGTCCCTTTAACATTTCATAGAATAAGGGCTTGGTGATGATGAACTCCTTTAGCTTTACCTTGTCTGGGTAGCACTTTATCTGCCCTTCCATTCTAAATGATAGCTTTGCTGGATACAGTAACCTTGGTTGTAGGTCCTTGCCTTTTATGACTTTGAATACTTAAACATTCAACCAGAAGAGAATGAAGAAAGAAGAATTCATAAAAATAAGAAGAGGTTTAGGAACTTCCAGGACAACTTTAAATATTCCAACATTTGAATCATAGGGGTGCCAGAAAGAGAAGATGAAAAGCAAGAAATTGAAAACTTATTTGAAAATGAAGGAGAACTTCCCTAATCTGGCAAAGGAAATAGATTTCCAGGAAATCCAGGAAGCTCAGAGAGTCCCAAAAAAGTGGGACCCAAGGAAGCACACACCAAGACCCATCATAATTCCATGACTCAAGATTAAAGATAAGGAGAGAATCTTAAAAGTAGCAAGAGAAAATGAGACAGTTACCCACAAAGGAGTTACAATAAAACTATCAGCTGATTTTTCAAAAGAAACCTTGCAGGCAAGAATCTCTCTATTCTCTATAAGTCAATCTATAAAATAAATTAAATTCCATTAAATTTTATTATAAACTTAGTGAATGAACCTGGTATTCTTTTTCTAGAGGAACCAGGAAATTTGTGAAAAATTAGAACTACGAGAAAGAATAGGCTACATCGATGGCAAATCCAATGATATCATGAAGCTATGGTAATACATTCCAGTTTATACTTTATAAAATTCTATAAATTTTGCATGGTTTATTTTTATGGAGCATAAATTCACATTAAAATAAAAATATCAATAAAGACAATTCTTTAGGATAAAAGTCTAAGTCCAATATTTGAAATTTTGCCCTAGTAATTAACTATTAGGAACAAATACACTCTACAAAATTAGTTGGCCATTTATTTTTCTTAAAAAATAATTCTTACTTGCCTTCTGGATATTATAGTATACAACTTCTGTATACTTTTTCTTATGTATTGAATGTGCTTTTTCTTGTGTATTGAATGTTCTCCCTCATTTAATATGCTGAGATATATAAATATATAAAATTACTTTTACAGACCCACCTTAAGTTTTCCTCTCCTACAAAATTCTGATCTCTCCATCACACTGTGAATCACACATGTGATTATGTATGACATGATAACATATGTTATTGGTGGTACAAGGGATTTACTATAATTAATGATAAGAATGAAAATGTGACTGTTCTTTTGGAAAACAATTGGCAGCAGCTATTAGAATTTTACATTTTGATGCAATTATATCTCTTCAACATTTAAATGTGACCTCACATGAACTTTACGTATTTAAGCATGTTAAAAAATGTTCTAGTGGCAAAAACCGGAAATAAACTGGTTTTCCAATATAATAAAGGTTGAATAAGTTTCCATATAAATTGTAGAGATCACCACCATAGAATATTGTGCAACTATTAAAATTATAGTTGCCTCCATAGTTGCCTAGAGGGATTTCCATGAGAATATGATGAATTTAAAAAGTGAGAAATTAATGTAATATAATATTATATTTATGAAGCAAACTAAAGACAAATGACAAATAACAAGTGACAAAAATATATTGGGGTCCATATATGTACATTTTCTATAAATATATAAATATAGAGAAAATACTGAGTACTACACAGTGGATTGTTAACATGTTACTGGCAAAAAAGGAAAGTCATGTGGGAAAGGGGAAAGCCAGACAAATAAACAAAATACAGACTGCACTTAGAATAATCTATTTATATATTGGATAGCATTGATAAATTTTCCATTGTCAAATCATCCTTCAGTTCCTGTGAAAAGTAATAATACACTATTATTATTATACAGAACCAAATCCAGTTTGTTGATGCCTTATTAGTTGCACATCTTTTTTTCATAAGTTAGATCATTTTATAACAGTGTTGTCCAATTGAAATATAATGTGAGCCACATATATAATCTATATTTTTAGTAACCAGAATAAGACAACTAAACAAATGAAATTAATTTTAACAACATATTTAATCAAATAAACTAAATGTTATATAAATATAATAATAATATGTCAACACATATTCAACAAAATATTAATGAAATATTTTATTCTTTAATTGCCCTAAGTCTAAATCTCCATGTATTTTACACTACAGCATATCTGAATTCAGATGTTAGTAGTCCATCAGAAATACTTATCTAGGTTTAAATTTCATAAAATTTATAGCTGAAAGGTAGTTCACATAACCAAGTCATTCCAAGCATATTTAAAGTTTTTCAATAACCGAATCAGTATCAATTTTTAAATGTAGGTTAATCAAAATTAGAGAAAATTAAAAATTGAATTTCTCAGTAGTACTGGTCACACTCCAAGTGCTTAACAGACATACCGAAGTGGACCACACAAGTCTCTACGCTTACTCTCCTTCATTGCCTCATTCTGTTGGGTGTCAAGGTCATGCTAGTCTCACAAAACTCACTCTGTAGTTTTACCTCTTTTCTTATCTTTCAGACAATGTACACAAGATTATTAGTACCTGCTCCTTGAAAAATGTTACAACTTTACTGTAGATCAGGGCTAGTGTCTTTTGGGGGGAGAAGAGGTGGCTGAAGGAAAAAAAAATGTTAGAAATTATCAATTCAGATTTTATAAGCTTTATTGTTTAAATGAATTTTCTATTCTTAAATCGATTGTGGTCACTGGTGACTGTGGATTTAGCTTGCAAAATTCTGTGTATAACCATTAATGTACCTTTAAATGCTCATGCTCTTGTTTAGTTTTTGCTTACTTTTTCTATGCTCCTATGATGTTATCAAGTTTACACTTCATTTCCAGTAGGTGTGTGTGTGTATGTGTGATCAGTTGTTATATTATTTGTTACATGTAGGTTTATAACTATTATATCATCCTTGTTATAACTTTCCCCTCATTTATAACTTTGTATTTGTTTGTAACATTTATACAGTATTATCAGTAGGATTTAAGCATGGTCCCACTACATTTAACTTTATAAAATTATTACTTTTTTCAGTTATATTGTAATAAGTAAATTTTGATCATTTATATTTACTGTAATGAGTGGCATATTGTTTTTATTTTTAATCTTACTCTGTGATTATTATTGTATTTTGTTCTTTATTTCTTCTAATTTTTCTTATTTTTACTGTTTGTTTATTTTTTTAGATTTTATTTATTTTTAGACAAAGGGGAAGGGAGGGAGAAAGAGAGAGACATCAATGTGTGGTTGCCTCTTGTGTACCCCCTACTGGGAACTGGGCCTGAAACCCAGGCATGTGCCCTGATCTGGGAATCAAACATGGAACCCTTTGGTTTTCAGGCCAGCACTCAATCCACTGAGCCACACTATCCAGGGCTTATTTTTACTGTTTTGATAAAGATACATTTCCCCTTTTCTCTAGCTCTTACCTTTCCTTTCTCGAAGTTTTTATATGTGTATACATATGTATATTTTTGTGTGTGCATCTACTAATAATAAGAGGTTATGATTTCTGTATCATTTCTAAATCAGATACTAATACTCTATTATTCCAACATTTAGAACTCTAACCTTTAGTGTTTCAACATTTAATATAATCTTTTATTTTCATTTTATGTAGAAAGTCTGAGCATATTTGGATTATTTACTTTTATTCATTCTACTTCACTTATAGTTTACATCACTATTGTCTTTTATTTCAAATTATTTCACTATTGATAAAATTTCATGATCTCTCATTATTCTTTTACTAATAAAAGGAATAATAGTTTACCTAGAGCTGAATAATCCTTAAATTGCTGAAATAAATTATATTTTCTATAGTATATTATTATTTAAACATGGAATTTGATTTATTTCATATCACATATTAAACAATGCATTTTGATTAAAACACATTTGCAGAATTTGGTTTATTTCAAAACAGAAATGGCTTTGAAAGTGAACACAGTGTACCTGTTCCTGCCTCCCTGGAGTTAGGTTGGCTTTGTGACTGAATTCTGGGGGATGGAAATAAAGTCACATCACTTCTAGGCCTGCTCCCCAAAACCTTTTGTACAATTCTCCAAGCTCTCTGTTTTTCATTGACTTTCATTCTCAGTGGATGCAGAGAATCAGATGAAGATCTTTCAGGCTTTAAAAGAGAAATGAAGGGGCTACTAGATGGGAGAAGCCTAGATCCATAAATGAGTAAAACAGAGCCCCCCAATTATTTGCATTAGATAGTACAATAAGAAGACATATACCTTTTGTTGTGATGCCCAAGGAATTTTGTACTTGGTTTTTTATGGCTTTAGTCTACTTGACAATCCAGGCTCCAATGAGCAACTAAACACAGAAAATTCAATTGAGAAATAATGTTCAAAGCTACATACTGAATGAACATATCATGTGTGTTGATAAATAATGCAACATTCATCCTTTGAGAAAGCATACAGTATAAGTAGCAATTGGAGGGAAATATTTATGAACATGAATAATTCGGACTTCATGCACATTGATAACAAAGCCATAATAAAAATTTTTGGTTCTTTCTACTAATTATCTTCAAATGCAAAAAAAGTTATTTCTCTTTTATTTCTTTTAAGTGAAGGGGTGAGAAGTAGAAAAGGAGAAGAAATGAAGACATGAATCAGCATGTTATGAAATAAGTTTTCAGCCAACATGAATTACAGCAGTTCTATATTTAGATCAAGTGAACATCTGTCTGGAAGATTTCTATCACCCCCGTCTCATGTCCTACCACCTCTAATCCCTGCTCATCATGAGAACTCTTTCATTCTTTCTGCCATATTGGACTAAGAGGTTTTTGGTTTTTCCATTCCCAGTAGGGATTATAGATCCCCGCTACCCTTTTCTAAATTCCAGTGATTCTTATGCATTTTATCTTCTAAATAATTCTCAATCTGTCTGTTTCTCTCAGCTTTGTTCAAGGTACCATTTCTCACCTAGACTGACAGACCTAGTGGGTCTGCCTGAAGCCACTAAGTCCCTCCAATTCATTATTTTATGTTCCAGTCAGCATGGTCTTCTCAACTGGAAATCTGATTATGGGAGCACATTACCCTGGCTATCTCACAGGGCTTCCCCAATGCTTGCGAAGCTTCCTGTTGCTGTTTAGATAAAGACAACATTTTCCAAACAGTTCATTTTTGCGTGGATTCCTTTGGTTTATTTGTTTTTTAATAGTCTTTCCCCTGGTTATAATGTGCTTCTCTTCCTTTTTCAGCCAAATCGTAAATCCTTCAGATATTAACTTAATCATCACTTTTTCAAGGTTGCTGCTTCTGACCTTCACGACTATTTCAAATTTCTGCAGTGAGTCAATGCACAGGGTGAGCCTTTGGCTCAGTGAATAGGTCAAAATAGTCATTTTACATGTGCTTAGAGATTATTTGATCCGTGTCCGTAAACCTGTTGGATTGTAAGCTTTATGAGGAAACGGACTCTCCCTGTCAATCTGTCTTGTTTGTGTGTGACAGAGAGTGTTCATGTGTTTGTGATTGGTGCCTAGTACCTGATGGTTAAGCAGTAAATGGTGGTTGAGTGAATGAGTGAATCCTAATTTTTGATTCTGAAATTATCCAGGGATTATCCATAATCTGGATATAGCCTATAGTGAGAAAAGACTGAAAGTGACAAAAAGAAAGAAGGAAAGAAGACCACGTTGACCAAGTCATAGCTTGGCTTAGGTCTCGTAATCAAGATTCCAAATCTCACTATTTCACCACCCAGTATCATCAAGGAGGTTCAATTCTCATAGCTCCTGATCCACCACTCAGTTACACTTCAAGCTCCTGATACTGTTTAAAGTCCTTTTAAATGTATGTGAATGCTACTTGAATTCTTCATCTACAGAAGGAAAAACAAAACAAAACAACAACAACAAAAAACAGTCACCTACATCGTTTTGTCTTTTCCTGAAAGTTTTAAGTGGGTAAAACTTAATTCTGAGGTTTTGCTTCGACACTATCTTCTATAAAACTGCACAAGGTACATATTATGTTCACTCTTTGAATGAGGAAACAAAAGCCAGATGCTTTAAATAAACTGCACAAAGCCATTTCGGTAATGAGAGATAGATTCTCTTAAGTCCAATGACTACTTTTCACTAAGCTGCTGTTACACAACCTCTAGAGTGCCCCCCCCCCCAAGACTACAGGTGAACCATGTGCTTGTCTAGCAGATACAATGATAGAGGAAAAGCAAAGGGACTGTTTTTTCTATAAAGAAAAAAAAAGAATAAGAACCTCCACTGTAGAAACAGATAATGGCAAAGAAAAAAATCAGGGAAGAGTTATGTGACTAGAGGCTACTTAGAGCCTAATCCCCACCTTTCATTTCCCTGCACCCACTTTCTTAGAGACTCAGATCATGCAAGCCACCCCTACTAGCTTGAATTCTGACAGGTGTCGAGTGGAGAAAGGTGTGTTCTTAGTATCTCAAGGGAGATCTCTAACCACATTTTCCTTTTGAAATATCCTTATTCACAGTGATTAAGGTCTTAAGCTATTTGGAAAGAGAATTAGGCAAAGAATGTTGAGTTTAAAAGATTTTTGTATCATTCTGAAAATGCAACTATCATGTAAAATATTTTATCTGTTGAAAAGCACAGCCACCTTTAAAAATACTTATTAATTAAAAACACAACTCATTAGGAACTTCCACGTGTGTTTAAGGTCTGAAAATACTTGAAAATCAGAGCCGGAATCCCTGGTTAAGGCGGAGGCTCTGACAAACACTTCATAATCCTCAGCTCATAATAAGATCATTAGTAATAACAGCCTCACTCCTTTGGGTAGTTTCATTTAGAAAATCTTTGTAGTAGTTAAAATATCCTAAGCTCTTATAATCTTCAAAATCACCATTTTTCTCTCAAACCAATATATTGAACAAAACACTATGAAGTAGGAAGTGTTGAATATTTATGTATCTTGAGGACATAAAGATGAAATTAACCCACAATTACTTAATGTTGACCTTTGGCCTTTTCCTATAAGCAGTTAAACCACACAGGCTATAAAATATTTGTACAAAGTCACCCTTGATTTTTAAAGTCTTGTAAGAAAAGTAAAGAGGCAAGACAAACCAGTTGATTCGTTTCGGGCCATGTGAGCAGTGATAACCAGAGGATGGTCATTAATCATCAACAAATTACAAGGAAATCACCATGCAAAGTCAAAGATAAAATCAATTACAGTGACAATTAAAGTACTCAGACAGCAAACTCAAAGCCCCTGAAGTTAATAGACAACCTATAATGACTTTATAGGAAATTCAAGCATAGAATTTTCCATAATGCTAAAATACAAAACTACATTTAAGAAAGAATATAAAGCAATAATTTGTATAGTGAGTTGGATGAAAAAAGTCTCCTATGGTAATAAAGTCAACAGTTATTTGATCCACTGTGTTGTTATCAATTATTTAATAGAAAGTAGCAGTGCATACATATTGATTACAATGCTTTTGCTGCAATCAAATCTTTGTGAAGAAAATTCCATGCATTCTGTCTTGATGTTGGCATCCAGCCCCAAGACTCAAAACATAGTAACAGTTTGCAAAGTTACAGGACTAAAGGACAATCTTATCACTGTGTGCTGTCAGCTGCATCTCTGAACTCTTCCTTGACCTTCAGATGAAATCACCCAAGTGAGTTAAGTGCAGAGAAGTGTAGAGTTCTACAGACCTGTATGCTTTCCCAGATGAGTTACATTGTCATTCGCATTTCTCCCACAGTCAGCCAACACCAAGATTTCTTCTAAGGTTCTGAAATAAGGGAAATCTCCCCCAGTGGCGTCGGTGGAAAGGAGAGGTGCTTGCTTCTGCTTCCCCTAGTGGTTTAGGAGTGGGTTAGGGACACTCCTTTTCGATTTATCACAGGTGAGAGGTGCTGCTGTGTTTCCTCCACTTAATCTACTCCCTGTAAGCATTTTCTAAAAGAAATAAAATTCTAATAGCATTTGGTGAGATGACCACATAGATCTGGTAAGAAAATCAAAGTAGCTGTATTTTAATTCCAGCCTAATTACTGGTTGAGCGATGCTGGAATAGTCATTTAACCTTTCTTCTTATAAAATTCTTTTATCTCTAAATTGGAAAAAACAAGGATTGTTTCTATGTATTATGCAGGAAGTTGAACATGTATTTGATTCTGAAAATGATCTTAAGATAACAATTAAAAATACTGTATAAACCAAATGTATAGTATATGTAAACTTACTTGAATATATCATTAATATAATAATACCACTAAATTTCCAAATTATCAATAGACATTAGTCATACATGACTCAAACAATTCTTTTGCGCTTCTAAAAGGGTTGTTTTCGTTGTCCTTTTAAATCATTTTCTACCTTGGAAACTCATTCCATAGATAAAATTCCCTTTAAAGACAAACCCCTGCTCAGATTTGGTTTACTAAGAACTTAGCAATGATTTTAATATTCTCAGTTTACCACAACATCATTGACTGGATTCTTCCAGCACATGCAAATCTCCTTACGCCCTCATCTCTATTCACCCCCTGTAACAGTAATTTCACTGTCTGAGTGATGAATCTCCACATTTTGCAACAGTTTTCATTTCTTTTTTAACTACTCATGAGAACAGAATGTGGTTGAAAATGTCTCATGTAGCAGCAGAAGTAAAGTTCAAGCTTATCTCTGTCCTTATAGAAAAGAAGCCCATTCAGCCACATTCTGAACTAAATGCACCGGAGGGAATTCTGTTGGGTTCCATGGCATTCATGGTTCAGGTATTTCACACATATTAACTCACTGAAGTAGCTAACATTTTCTAATCATATCACAGATGTCAGCACTAAGGATCTAAGAGGTCAAAGTGCTGTCCAAGGCTCTTCACCCCGGAAGTGTATGTAAAACTCAAGTCTGACTAACTTTAAAACTCATTTTTGTTCTTGTACATGAATATTTCTCACAGTAAGAATGAGAAATAATCACTTTTAGGTTGCTACTAGGTTTCTAACTGTGATAGGTTTAAAATAATTCTCAAGATCTCTCTATATGTAGAAGAGACCTACTACCAATCTGAAATTTATTTATGCAAATAGATCAGGCATCAAATTACCTCCCTACACAGCCCTTGAAACCGGCAGTGTGGTGGTGGGGGAGGGGTAACATAAACTAACCTGTCAGTCAGTTAAGAGGTACTGATTGGCTACTCAGTGCCAGGCCTATGGGATAGATGACAGATCAGTCAGCAAAACAGAGAAAGATCGCTGCCTTCGTAAGGTTTACATTCTAACAGTGAAAGGCCAAAATAATAAACATCATAAATAAGTAAATTACATATGTGTTTAAAAAATGGTAGGTGCTATAGAAAAGGAAAATTAGAGCAAGGTCAAAAGGACCGGGAGCAGGGTGGTAACAGGAAAAGGGCACAACCCAGTGCTTGGTTGGGAGGTGGGGAGGGGAGGGGAGGAGGAGAAAAGGTTACCGAAGCGGGGAGAGGCAGAGGTAGCCTACGGCCCCATAGACTTTGGCTTTTACTGTTAATGAAATAGGAAGTCATTTCAGGACTTTGATCAGAAAAGTGACCTAGTATGATTTACATTTCTAATGATTACTCTTGATGTGTTGAGAATCCGTGGAGGTGAAGGAAAAGCAACACAGGCAGAACAGATGTGAGAACGTGCAAGAGGCTATCGCAATAGTTCAGGAGACAGGTGATAGTAGCTTATGTCAGAAGGTAGCAGTAGAGGTGTTAAGAGGTACTTGGCTTTTGAAGTAATGTCAACAGAATTTCATGATGGATTGGATATGGAGTGGGGGGGGGGCAGGAAACAAGAACATGTAGAAAATGACTCCAGGGTTTGGCCTGATCAATAGGAAAGATGAGCACCATTAACTGAGGTAGATGCCTGCAGTTCTGGAGTGTAAATCAGAGGCCAGTTTAGGGGGTTAAATTTAACATCCAAGAAGAGAGATTACATTGGGTTGTTTCCATAAAAGTCAGGAGTTCTGAAGAGGGAACTGGGCTGTAGATAAAAATTTGTGAGTTAATCAGCTGATAGATGGTATTTAAAACCACGAAGCTCTTTCTGATGTTTATAAGCCAAAAAAATAAAAAATAAATAAAAATAAAATAAAATAAAATGAAATAAAAAAATAAAATCACGAAGCTCAGTGAATTCATGAAGGGAGGGAGGGAAAATTAAAAAAAAGAAAGAAATTGTCATTATATTTATAATAAGCACGTTGCCTCCTTTTGATAGAGATTTAAAGCAAGACAGTTTTGTTTTGTTTTATGAAATGAGATGAAAGTTTAGTGATTGTAAGCTCTATATGTGATTATTTCTAATTTTCTTTCAGAGTAAAAGTCTTCAGTTAGTCTTATTCAATGATATATCACCTCCTGACTGAAAACTCCAGCTCTCTTACAAACTTTAAGTCAAGGTCAATGAGCTAGTAATGTATGAAGCACCACTCTAAGAGTGAAAATACAAAAAAGCACATTTCCAAAGTTTGGATCTCTATTTCATACATGTTATTAATATCCAATGCAAGTATGACTAGTATTTTAGCTTCTCTGCCTATAAAGGAAAATTCTATAAGAAATGGAAACATAATAGAATTGAATTTTAAAGAATATCCTTTTACTTTCCAGTAAAGGAAAAAATAATGATGATTTAAACATCTTTGTATAAAAAAAACTTTTATACATGCAAATTGAAAGTAAAACATAAATGCCAATACCTCACATTTTCTCTTTGACAAGCAGTTTTTCCCATATTTATTTTTAATGTCAGAGGATTCCTGGAACCAACATCTTTATTCTAAACCTCTAAAGCATGCCTAGGAAAGCATTTATGCAGGTTATTTGTCAGAAACTTAACTAATAACTTTAGGAAGTTAAATTCACTTGTAGAATGTAGTTACATAGATATACCACCCAGCCAGCTCCCCACCTGCACCTTTGCAGGCTCAGCTATTGCTACAAACCAGTTCTGGGCCCTTTTTCCTTTCAGTATCAGAGATAGAATTGGGACAAATTATAAAACCCAGTAAAAGTAAAGGTGTGATGAAACAGACATGCGCATATAGAGCTGGTAGCTGTATAAGCTGATTCAAGCTTTGTGGAAAGAAATTTGTCAGCGAGGTCCAGCCGCTTTGATGCCTCTGATCTCTCTAGCGCCCCTAGCTGCTTCTCCTCAGCTGGCTCCCGCTGTCCTGCGCTGATTTCGCCTGTGTCCCTGGATTAGAAGGTACATAGTTTGGAATGGAACTAGGTAGAGTCCAGTATGTCTTCCCAACAAATCATAATTTTTCAAACTCCAAGCTATTTATTTTTTTCTAATTCCCATGCATAGATTTTTTTTTTTTAACTTTAACTGTACATGTCAGTCAGGGCCTCTGTAGGAAACAGATGGCATAAAGAACCTGGATACTTTGAGGAGAGTTTAATAAAGAAACTATTTGGAAACCACATGAGCTGTGCTTTTAGGGAGGAACTAATATCCCAGCCTCACATTCCCTTCCCACCTTTTCATCTCTTACCAGTGCCTCCTTTTGGCTAAAACACCCTGAAATCAGAGAGACAGAAGCCCACTGATACCAAACAAATGGGTTATCTGCTCAGACAAGACTAGCTACATCATTCGCAGCATCCAGTGCAAAATGACAACGTAGGACCTCTTTTTTGAAAAATTGTTAAAATTTCAAGGCGGTGACAACGGACTGTTAAACCAAATGTGGGGGCCTTCTGAGCCTGGATCCCTGTGGAACTGCACTGGCCACACGCTCATAAAGCCAGTCCATTCCCAGGATTCACAGGATGCGCAAGGGTGTAGCAGAAACTGACAAGCAAACGATGAAATGCAGCACGTTCCGTTGCCTTAGTTAGGTTACCTAAGTACTCCAAATCGCAGTTCACGTGTCTTTAAAGGGAGGGTGACAATAGCACTTCGTGTTGTTGTTCTGCGGATTAAATGAGACGGTCTGAGTGATTTGCTCAGGCCAGTGTTGTCAAAATAATGTCGTCAGTAGAAGTCAACTACTGCTTTTAATATCAACATTACTTACTTAACATCAATATGCACATAAACATATTCATATGCAGTTAGTGTTATTCAACTTCCATCATTTTAAGAAAATTGCAAAGTTAACATTTTTTTCTAGGAAATTTTTGCATTTACTAAATTTTGAAGAATCCCTAAATGTATGGCTGCTAAATACACACTCAACTAAAATAAAAAGTTTTCTCTCATTACAGCCATCTTCTTAAAACTAGAGGTACTAATGTGTCATATAAGAATTATAAGCTTCTATGATAACTGGTGACTGAAATCTGAATAAACTTTCACTCTCCCTTCTTTTACCAAGATTCTCTTTATGTGAGATCTAGAAACACTTCTTTCTGAAGTACACTTTTCCACCCCTCTTGCCCAAATGACCTCCTCTTTGGGCAAGTCTCAAGGTCTCAGTTTTGCATCATGCACTTTGCACAGGCAGTGAGTCTGGCCATGAGTGATCCTGGATGCGCAGTGGAAAGTGTGAAGATTTTGGAGCCAGACAAGCCTCAGTTACAACTCCGGTTTTGCTGATTACCAGTTATTTAAGTGTGGACTGGACTTCCTGTTATTCATCTGTAACAAGAATTCTTGAGACCAAATTCTTTAATTATTTGAGCATAAAACCTGACACATAGAGGTACTTGAAAATTAGTTTTTTTTCTTCTTTCTGCCTTCCTTTATTTTAGTCTTACTTTCTTACATTATTTTAAATTCATGGAGGGAACAATAATTTGCCTTACACGTGACATTATTCCATTGAACTTAGCTTTTCAAGACAGGCTGTTCCCATAACAGTCATATACAAACAAATGAGATAAAATAATTTTTTGTCTTTATTAAACAGAGAGAAATGAGACATGACAAAATAATGTTGAATGGGTAATGAGAGAAGGTCAATGTTTTATTTCTGCTACTGATGAACTGTGTGGCATATGACAAGTCTAGCTCATGTAACATTCTCAGGAATTACGTATTGACATAAAAGTCAATTTACAAACTGACTTTTATCCTAAGAGGTCCTGCTTAGCTATTTCCCCCAATTAAAAAAATGATTTATGAGAAAGTATAATATTTTTATTTCTAGGACACGTGCCAAAAAAAAGGATTCTAATTGTCATAGCAAATCCTGGTTTACCAAGTTCTCTCTGGCATAACTCAAAGTACTGTAAAATCATAATTATTCAAAGTCATAGAGAAACAAGTCTTCATAGCAAAGTGTTCAAAAGAGCTAAGAGTTTGGCCTAATTAGTCAAGAGATAAACTATTTTTATATTTTATTTTCTAAAAAATGCATTTATGATTGCACATGATTTAATCTTTTCTAGATACCTCAAGCTGTGATAGCAAGTATCGGTGATTGTACTGTGCTAAGCATGTGTGTTCTTGGGAAACATCAGATCACTAGGTCCTTTGTCCCATGTCAAAGGGCCCAAGCAGTTAGTCTTGGGGGTGTATGGATTTGTTTTGAAGAAAAGGTATCTCCTGTCTTGTTGCCACACCATCTCTTCACTCTGTGTGTCTGCTTGTAGCAATGACACTTCTAAACTTGTAAGACTCCCAGGAGCAAAATATCCAGGCTTTAGTAATACTTATCAACTTCGACAACTTCCAATTGCTTCCTTTCTGCTTCCTGTCTGGTTCTGAGGCCATATAAGATTTAAGTTTTTGATATGCTATGCTACAGCTAAGTTAAATTCATTTCAATTACTATAAATCCCCATGATTATATTCTATTTAAAAATAAAAATAAAACTAAGATACACCTCAAGTTGAAATTAGAATACTTAAATCTTGCTAAGTCACCAATTTAGTCCTAACATATTGCTTCTTTTCAATTTAGGCCTCTAAATAATAAATGGAATAATTTTCAAAAGACTGTGCAGCAAAAAAAATGATGAGTATAGAGCCCAAAAATAAATAAACCCATATTGATTTATATATTACTCTACTAAATCCCACACAGTAACTAATATTACTTTAGAATTATTAGCTGAAATAGGAACATTTTCTATCTCATTGTTGAAGCTTCCTAGAAAAAAGAACAACACGCTTCCATATACTGTATGATTTCAAAAATGGTGGATTACAAGAATTTTACATTATTACAGTTCTTTTTCCCTTTTCTTTTTCCTAGCAATCTTACAGTAGACCTAATACATTACATCTGATTCTTTTCACTGTTGTGATTCAAGGTCACTCCAGAAATAATTTGCATTGCTGGCATACAAAAAGTTGAAGGTGGTTGCTGTCACCTTGAATAATTTTGCACATTTGTCTTTCTTTAAAAAAAAAAGTGAAATAGCAGTGACTTTGTTTTACACTATTCTACTAAAGATTAATACTGTACTCCAAAATTCTTGAGAAATCCATTTTCTAAAATGATTTTGTCTTGTTATAACAAAGAAAACAACAAAAATCTTCACACTCCACAGTAGATGCAGATGGACAGACATAAGGAAGGAGCACTTGACCTTGGCAGCAGAATATTGGCACTTCCAAGATGAGGTCAAAGAGACAGATGGTTTGTTCAACTCTGTGTATAAGAAACACTTGCAGGGAGGTTTATGTAAGAGGCTAGTTTCGTTCTTAGGCACTTCGAATTCTTCTTAAACCTCTCTTAAAAATTTACACAGCTACTTTATTTTACCTTCTCTGCCTCACTTCTGATTGCAGTTTATCTAAGAGATAATAAAGTTGACTGTTGCATGCTCAACCCAAAATCTTAGTGTACAACAGCTCTTCTTCGGAGCTCAATTTACATATGCCATCCTCCAGTGTCCCATCCTTCAGCCATGGTGCCCCAGGAGCACTTATTTTCACAATATGCAAAATGAAGCCCATTTTAAGCTGTTTGTATCCATTTCCGGAGCTGCTATACTGACCAGGCCCGAGTCACATTGTTTCTTCTCCCTATCCCCAATCTAAATTAGATTGTCATTATCAGATGAAAAGCTACAAAAATTATCTTCTTTCAGCATTAGTGTTACTACATAACTTACCTATTCAAAAATGTGTACCCAATTAAGAGAAGTTCAATAAACAATAGTATGTTCCAGGCACTATGTTAAGCATATTAATAAATTATAACACAACTTTTAGTTGTATTAAGTAAGATCGGTTTGTTCAAACTATTAATGGACCATAGCAGTGCGGACCTAGCCCATCTTGCAAGAGGAAGATGCATCAGGGAGGGCTTCCTGGACTTGATAACAGCTGAATTTTAAGAGGAGTAGAAGTTTGGGGCCCATACTGTAAAGATCTGATCCTGTCTGCTTCTCCATCCTCCTCCCCAATGCCTCCTTCTGGTTCGCTCTACGCTCAGACAATACCAAGCTGTTTGCAGTTCTTTGTACACCTCACACTATTTCATCCTGCCGATTTCTTGCTCAGAGGCCCTTCTCTGTACTTTCAACTTTCTTCCTAGTCCCCTTCCTTAAGCAGACTTTTCCTTCAAGTTTCCATTGACATAAAACCACCAAGATGATAACCCCTCAAGTTTCATGTAGGATAAAAACAACAGTCCTATATTCTCATATAACATCCTGTGAAAATCACCTTTATGGTACATATTACAGTGTGTATCATCTTCAATGTAAATTGAGGATAAAATCTACGTGACGTTCTATTTTAATCCCCAGAAATTGCCTGTGTTCGTAAATGTTGCTTACAAATGACAGACTTACTGAAGCATTAAAGAGAATACTAAGGACTAAATTTAATCAAGTAGACAAAAAAACACTTGTACACTGAGAACTACAAAATGTTGCCGAAATAAACTAAAGAAGACATAAATTAATGGAAAGATATCTTGTGCTCATGGATTGCAAAACTTAATATTGTTAAGATGTCAATAATATCCAAAGCTATCTACTGATACAATACCTATCAAAATACCAATGGCATTTTTCATAGAAATAGAAAAATCTAACATAAAATTCATATGGAGCCTCAGGGAAAGCTGCATAGCCAAAATAATCTTAAAAAGAGGAGCAAAATTGGTGGTCTCACACTTCCTGATCATGAAACTTATTAAAAATTTACAGCAATTAAAAGTGTGGCACTAGCATAAAACTAACATACAGACCAATGGAACAGAACAGAGATCCCAGAAATAAACCCTTGTATATGTGTCCAAAGATTTTTGACAAGGGCACCAAGACCATTCAATAGGGAAAGAACAGTATTTTCAACCAATGGTGTTGGGAAAATCGGATATCTGCATGCAAAAGAATAAAGTTGGAGTCTTCTCTTGCACCACAGAAAAAAATTAACTCAAAAATGGATCAAAACCTAAACATATAGCTACAATAATATGACTCTTGCAAGAAAACATAAAAGTTTTATACCATAAGATTTGTCAATGATCTACTGAATATGACACCAAAGCACAAAGAAAAAGTGGGCAATTTGGACTACATCAAAATTGAAAACTTCTGTGCATCAAAAACCAAAATCTACAGAGTAAAAATACAACCTACAGAATGGGAGAACATATTTTGAAGTCAGATTTCTGATAAGGGATTAATATTCATAATATATAAGGAAATTCTACAATTCAACAACTAAATAGCAAATAACCCAATATGAAAATGAGCAAAGGGCTTGGACAGATATTCTTCCAAGGAAGATATACAAAAAGCCAATAGACACATGAAAAGGTGTTCAAAATCACTAATCATTAAAGAAATGCAAATCAAAATAACACTGAGACATATGTCACATCTGTTAGAATCACTACTACCAAAAAAAATAACATGCATTGGCAAGCATGAAAAGAAATTGGAATCCTTGTGCAATTTTAGTGGGAACGTAAAATGTGATATGCTGTAGCCATTATAGAAAGCAGTATGATGGTTCCACAAAATATGAAAAATGGAATTACCCTATGGTCCTGCGATTTCACATCTGGGTATATACAAAAAGAAGTGAAAGCAGGGTCTCAAACAGATCTTTGTACATCCAGGTCCACAGCAGCATTATTCACAATAACTACAATGTAGAAGCAACCCAAGTGTCCATCAATGGATGAATGTGTAAACAAAATGTGGCCTACATACAATGGAACATTATTCGACCTTTGAAAGGAAGAAAATTCTGACACATGCTACGACATGGAGGAACCTTCAGGACAATATGCAAAGTAAAATAATCCAGTCACAAAAAGATAAATACTGTATGATTCCATTTATATGAGGAATCTAGAGTATTCTAATTCACAGACACAGAAAGTAGAATGGTATGGTGGTTAATTTTATGTGTCAACTTGGCTGGGCCACACAGTAGCCAGATATTTGGTTAAACATTATTGTGGATTTGTCTGATAGAGTGTTTCTGAATGAGATTAGTATTTGAATCCCTGGACTGAGTAGAGCCAATTCCCCTCTTCAATGTGGGTGGGCCTCAGCCAATCCATGGGAGGCTTGAATAGAATTAAAAAGCTGAGGAAAAGGAGAGCCCATTCTTTTTCTACCTGACTGTCTTCCAACAAGGACCTCAGTTTTCGCCTGCCTCTGGACTCAAACTGTAACAGGAGCTTACACCATGGGCTCTCCTGCTTCTCAGGCCTTTGGACTCACGCTGGAAATGTACCAGCTTCTGCCTGCAGATCTCAGGACTTCTCAGCCTGCATAATCATATTAATCAATTCTTATATTAAAACTCTTTTTTTAAGATTTTATTTATTTATTTTTAGAGAGAGGAGAAGAGAAGGAGAAAGAGAGGGAGAGAAACATCAATGTGTGGTTGCCTCTTGTGTGCCCCCTACCGGGGACCTGGCCCACTACCCAGGCGTGTGCCCTGACTGGGAATCAAACCAGCAATGCTTTAGTTGGCAGGCCCATACTCAATTCACTGAGATACACCAGCCAGGACAGATCTCTTTTTCCATTGGTCCTGTTTCTCTGGAGAATACTTATTAGTAGAAATAGTGTTTGACAGAGACTGGGAAAAGAAAGTAGTAGGGAGATACTGTTGAATGGGCGTAGTGTTTCAGTTTGCAAGATGAAAAGAGTTCTGGAAATGAATGGCTGTGATGGTTCACATTACAATGTGAATGTATTTACTTTAATATCACTAAACTGTACACTTAAGAATTATTAAGATAGTAAATTTTATGATTATTTTACCACAATTTAAACATTTTTAAGTATTCAATCCTACTGAGCAAAGCACTGTTTGGTTCTGCTTAAACAAAGAGTTCTTACCCTTTATACTCCTAAAAATTAATAAGGATCCCAAAAGGCTCTTGTTTATCTGGTGTATATTTTTGATGCTTACCATATTAGAGATTAAAACTGAAAAATTAAAAATATTTACTAATTCATTTTAAATAATAAATCTACTACATGAAAACATAAACACATTTCACAAAAAAACTATATTTTCCAATATATAAGTAATTTAGTAAGAAAAGTAGAACTGTTTTTCTTTTCCTAAATCTCTTTAATATGTACCTAAATATAAGACAATCATATGTTCATATATGCTTCTATATTCAGTTCGTTAAAACATGTTATTTTGGTTGACTTATATAAAGAAAATGCAGCTCATGCAATTAGATAGTTGGAAGTATGGCCGATAAACATATGAAAAGATGCTCAACATCACTAATCATCAGAGAAATGCAAATTAAAACTACAGTGAGATGCTATTTCACACCTATCAGAATGGCTGTCATCAATAAATTAAAAAAACAAGTGCTGGTGAGGATGTGGAGAAAAGGGAACTTTAGTGACTGTTGATGAGAATACAGATTGGTGCAACCACTGTAAAAAACAGTATGGAATTTCCTCATAAAACCAAAAATGGAAATGCCTTTTGTTCCAGCAATCCCACTGCTGGGATTGCACCCTAAGAATCCTGAATCACCAATCCAAAAGAACCTATGCACCCCAATGTTCATAGCAGCACAATTTACAATAGCCAAATGCTGAAATCAGCCTACATGCCTGTCAGTAAATGAGTGGATCAAAGAACTGTGGGACACTTACACAATGGAATACTATGCAGCAGAGAGAAAGAAGGAGCTCTTACTTTTCACAGCACCATAGATGATACTGGAAAGCATTATGCTAAATGAAATTAGCCAGGTGGTAAAAGACAAATGCCATATGATATCACCTATAAGTGGAACCTAATCGACAAATCAAGTAAGCAAGCAAAATAGAACCAGAGACTTCCAAGTAAAGAACAAACTGACATGAACAGAAGGGAGAGGGAGACAGGGATAACAGGGAAAGAAGGGGGAAGAGTCAAGCAATGGAAAACAAATAGAAGACACATGGGCACAGACACTGGGGTGGGGACTGACTGTGGGAGCAGGTGGTGATGGGGCAGGGGAGAGCAGTGAGGAAAAAGGTAGGACAACTGTAGCTGAACAACAGTAAATTTAAAAAGTAACAAAGAAACAAAGTTAATTAATAGAAAGCAATGGTGGGGAGTCAGCGGAAGTAGGTCCTGCACACAACCCAGGTATGGCTGTTCAGGGATGGAAGGGAACAAAGGTTTTTAAAGGTGAGATAAAATTACTCTTCTGATAGGCACTGGGAATAGCAGCTCCTCTCCTCCACAGCTCCCACTCCCATTCGCTACCCCTTTCTCAGGACTCAGGTAAGATTAAAGAATATTAGAGCATGGGTTAGCAGAGAGATCCCTGAATTAGAAATTCCAGTTCTGTTTCTTCCATTAAATTTCTTCTGTGACCCTAGACAAATGATCCAAGCCTCCTGAAATTAGGAGGCTTGCATATTAGGAGTAGCAAATGCTTCTCTGAAGTGCTCCTGATTTTAGAGGCAGAAGAGAATCACCTGACAGCCTCAGGGGTCTGGGTGAGTGGCCTTAGGTCCCAAATGGTCTACAAATTGCTGGGACATTTTTATCTTAAAAATTCATGCATAATTTGCATGCTACTCCATAACAGGCCCAATTATGATTTCTTCAATCTTTTATTGTTAAAAAGAGTATGATTTAGAAATAAATATGTACTAAAATATTTATAAACGAAATGATATGAAGTCTGGGAATGGATTCAGCATAGTTCGGGCAGGGAGAGAGTGTAGGTAGGGAAATAGGGAAAACAAGTTGGTCGTGAGTTGCTACTTGTTGAATATGAGGTTTGGGCACCTGGGGTGTTACTATGCTCTGCACTGTACTTTGAGAGAACACTGTTAAAAAAGAAAAGAAAAATATTAAACAGCCCAAGGAAAAGTACAGATTACCTATAAGTGAACAAAAGAACAGAAGGCTTCTAATTAGCAACAAAGAAAGTCAGAAAATAATAGTGGAATATGGTCAAAGTGCTGAGAGACAATAATTGGTCTAGAATCTTGTCACTAGTAAGGCTATCTTGCAAGAATGAGGGTAAGAAGAAACTATTACAGACAAATAAAAACCAAGAGAGTGTCCTGCCAAGACACTAGCACTAGAGGAACTTCTAAAAGGTGTTCCTAAGGATGGTCAGGGATGCACAAAGAATGGTCAGCATGTAACACTCCGTAAATCTAAAAGGCTTGTATAAAATAGGGGGTGATTCAGGACAGGCTACATTAACAGTGTAGTTGAGGAAAAGAGGAACTTGAACTTGCCATTACACAGTGGACTTCAAAGGAAAATTGCAAATCAGATGCAAAATAAGGAAAACCAATGGAACTCTATCAAAATTGAAGCAGGAGGAAATGAGACCAAGGTTACATACAGTAGAATAGGAGGAGGGAGACTGCACTTAAATAATAAACTGGACTCATTCAGAAAAAAATAACAATAATAACCACAGCATCTAAATCATGGGTTACAAAAAGAGAACTCAAATATTGACTAACAAAAGCCTCTAAGTTGGGAGGTGACATTGGATTTTATGTCAACACAGAAGAGAAGGTTAAAATGTTGTTTTACTTTAAATTTTGTTTAGCTCAAGATGCATGCTAAAAGTCTACTTTTTTGTATCCATTCTGAAGCAATAATTAAGCTTGTATGTAAGGGGGCATGTATAAGAGTGTTCATGGTAGCTTGTCTCAATAGCAAAAATTCAGAAACAACTTTCGTAATCTATCAAGGGTTATAGGGGAATGCAGGAGATCGGTATGTAGCAACTTACTAAGTGGGACAAAAAGCAAGTTGCAGAAACCATTTCTATACATATGTGTCATATTTTATATCACACACATATAAACCATATATCTATTCATTCTATGTGCAAAAAGAAAAGTAATATAGAACTCTACAGCAAACAGGTAGGGGGAGGGGGAAGAACAAGAGTTGGGAGTTAATAGAATTTTATACACTTATCAATCTCATTTTTTACAATGAGACTATACTCATGAATTTCTCCTACATTTAAATTAATTTTAGAATGTTTTAATGCAGTTAAAAAGAACACAAACTGCAAGTTCTTCAGCGGGGGGGGGGGGGGGGGGGGGGGGCGACCTTGTCTGCCTCACACACCACTGCAGAGTCAGCACCTGGAGCACATGATAAAGGTGCAGTGACTGGCACATTTTGTTAGCAGGGTTTTTATCCAATGAGTCTAATGATGGATTATTTGTTTCCTTCCTCTTACTTCTGTCCACTGAAGCCCTCATATATAATATTTATATTGGTAAAAAGAAACTTGACTTTAAATAATAACACATACCCTTGAGGAGTTCTCCCTTCCTCCTGCGTATCTTGCCCCACCTCCTGGTGTAACCCGGAACCCCGGAAAAAGGCCCAGACTCACTATTTTGTAAGAGTTGCACATCATCCTCACGTATGTCCTTCAGGTTGATCTTCAGAGTGATTGATGCTAAGGACAGAAGAGATATAAAGTCTTTCCAGAATTCCTGGATATTTGGGTCATCCCCTTTCCCCAGGCTCAGTAGTGAACAAGGAAATCTATAAACCAGATTTAGGAAGGAATGCATCTCAGAGATGCCAGTGTCCTAGGTAAAGAACAGCTGTGACGCAGGAAAAATATTGTCAGCAGGTGATGAGCATGAGCCAAGGATGTTCATCTTCAGGGAATTCCTACATCCATAGAATGTTGAGGGCACAGGCAATTCATGTGCAAAAATAAAATACATATTGCTTATTTATACTGTAAAAAATATTTAACCTCTCTGCTGATAAAAATATTAATTAAAAAAGCTCCTTGTTTTTGCCTATCAAATTGGTAATAATTTTTAGTAAAAGGTAAAAGATTTATATGACCTGAAGAGAAACCACAGTATAAATTGGTAATAATTTTTAAAACAAAGTACCCAGGGTGCTCAAATGTCTGGAGAAATGGATACTCACATACAGAACTGGTGACAATAACAAATGATTCTAACTTTGTAGAACGCTGTTTGGTGGTCAGCACCAAAGTCCTTAAAACTGTGCACACATTTTGGGCTCAGCAATTCTACTTTTAAGAAACTTATCTTAACAAAATAATCATGATGACGATGACATGCAGACATTTAACCATTGTGTCCCTGCCTATGAAAACAAAAGATGGCACAGTCTCAATATTCAAAAATAAGGGTTGGTTTCATAAATCCATCTATTCAATGGAATTAATATTACGCAGTTGCAGAGTATCTAATGCATATATTGGTGATACAGCTGTGTAGCAATGTTTGTGTTTTTTTAAATCCTCACTCAAATCTTGGTTTATTGATCTGAGAGAGAATGAGAGAGACAGACAGACAGACATCAGTGTAAGAAACACCAATTGGTTGCCTTGTGTGCAGCATGACCTGGGATTGAAGCCATAACCCAGGTATGTGCCCTGACCGGGAATCAAACCTGCAAACTTTTGGTGCACAAGATAATGCTCTAACCAACTTAGCCACCTGGCCAGGGCCCAAAGATCGTATTTTTTGAAAGTGCTGTATGTGAGTGTGTGTGTTGTGTATTTTGTTTTAAAAAATTCTAGGATGTTAGTAGTGATTAAATCCAAATGATGGAAGTTCTAGCATTATTTATTGTCTTTTTTCAGCCCATCTGAATATTTTATGCTTTCTAACATTAATGCATATTGTTATTGTGGAACAGTTTAAAACAAAACTATTTGGGAAAATCTATGGGGTTCCAGTTGAAGCAACAGTTTTTCCCTGCCAAGTATATATAGTTCTCTTCTCACAAAGCAGCATGCCTCGTGGGTAGATGTGCACATAGCCAGGATGAAGGCAGAGAGCTTCCCAGGCCCTTCTGACACACAATTTGAGGTCAACCCCTCTAACCAGGTCAGAGCTGGAAAAGGATGTGACCAGATCAATCGTACCATGGTTTTAGCTTCACCCTTCAGCCAAAATGTCTAGGAGGGCTTTCCTGCTATAGAGGAGGAAGGAATTGACAGGAGGGACCACCTTACCTATAAAGGTGACTACAGCTGCCTGTAAGAAGGGCTCAGTGCTCCTTAGAAACTCAAAGCTCTGGAGCAGTACATCCCTGAAGAACTGAGTTTTGCTTGTGCTCACCTGCGGAGTCGAAGAGGATTGGTGCTGACTAGGGAAGAGGTCTGCTAGGAACTCCACTGAAGACCTGCTTGCAGCCGTGCCTCTCTCACCCTGTCCAGGAGCAGCACTGTTTTCTGTCTTCAATCACCTTAAATCATTTGTAGCTGCACACTCAGACACTCCCTCCTCCAGCCAAAGAGCAGACTCAGCAGAAAGTTCATAAAGACAGTTCTGCTCCTTGATACCAACATGAGAGGGGAGGAAACAACTGATGTGGAGTCAGGAGACCCAGGTTTGAATACTGGCCCTGACACTGGCTTCAGTTTCTCATCTGTAGAGTTGAAATAAAACCTGCCAGACCTCCCTTGCGTGACTGCAAGGCTCCCATGGGAGAATGGATGTAGAAGTGCTTTGTAAACTCTAAAGTGCTCTATCTATGTAAGGAAACCAAATCATAATGTTAGAATTACTCACATTAGTTCCAAACTGACTTGCTTAGCCCTTACATGTTTACTTTTCAACAAAGACTCCTGAAGTCACAGAAGCCACAGATCCTCAGCACCCTGATGACTGATCTAAAGCCCTGAAGACTCCTGCCTCTGGCTTTTCCTGCCACCTCTAACAGAAGACCTCTATCTCATTGCCATCTACTCCTTTTGCATGACATCCTTAGACTCTGAAGGTGGAGACTGGGATGCTAGGAGGGTCAGATATGGAGGACCAGGGGCTGGCATCCCAAACGTGGGTTGTCAGAGTTTGCTGATGATAAAGAATGAGAATGAAGGGAAGGAAAAGCGACGTCTTCTGTCAGCTGTCTCCTCTTTACTCACCTAGCCTGTCACTGAGTCCCTCATGTGAATACTGTGGCCTGGCTTCCTCAGAGACTCTCACGCACTGGGTACTTGCATGTTTCTTCCAACACGTGGATGTAATCACTGAGGTTGGTATCCTGAAACATGTGTGTCAATGGCAGCCAGCCCATCACTTTGTTCCATTCAGTCAGGGCCCTTCCACAAGCCTGTGGGATAGAAACAGGGAAATCCTTAAAGCCTCACTCCTATGACTCTGCAGAGCCAGACCAGAGGCCAAGTGGAAGACCATGAAGGTAGGCCCCGAGGGGTTTGGTTGGGCTTAGTAGCTGGAATCAGGTGAAACACGGGGCCTTGTTCGTGTCAAGGGACATAAACAGCTTCAGGGAGCAGAACCCTATCAGGATAAGGGTGATGGCACCCGAGAGAGGGTGAAAGTGCTCAGATCCAGCCCCGAGGATGGGACCAAAGAGGTGGACAGTGAATGCAGACCCCAGACTTGGCTCATGAAAGAGGACTAAAGGGAAGGGGCTATCCTCCGGCAGGAAGGGGTTGAACCAGGCTGAGGCTGGCAGGACAGAGGATGCTAGTACCTTGACCACATCAGTGCTGTTGTCCTGCAAGCTGAGCAACAGAGGGACTAAGAAGCTATTGATCTCTTTTCGGAGGGCAGATCCAGGCTTGGATTTTTTAACTTGACATAGCATGTGGCCCAGGGCAGAGGCGGTGAGGTCCTCACCTCCTCCTTCTCCTGCCATGAAGAGTGAAACAGAGGTGACAAGGCTTTGGTTTCCTGGTGGCCTTGCCTGACCTGACTTCCATACTCCCCACACTTCATTCCTCACGTCCAAAGGGCACTGATGCCACCATGTTTACACACTAGAAAGGTGACATGATTTGTGTAGCCAGGAATTCTCGTTAGCCCCCTAGAGCTAATGAGTCAGTTTGTTAAAACACAGTGCTAGGGAAACCAAGATTATAATTTCAATTCTACCACAAACCATATTTACCATCTGTAACTTTATTCTCTTAGGGGATTTACCTCAGGACTGACAAGTTAAAAACAAAACACATAGAATTAAACTAGTTATGCTGTGAATAAAATCGTTTGAATCTGTATTTTAGCTTTGAATCTATAAATAATTGTACATAGAGTAATAAATTATATATTAATAAATAATTGTATAAATCTATAAATATTTAATATAATTGTTTAAATCAATATTAACAATGATCACAAACAGCCACATTTTGTACACTTTTAGGAGTATGTTACATATTATTTGAACAAATATTTATTGAGCACCTATCATGAGTGACGCACAGTTCTAAATAACAGGCATGATAGGACTCGACAGTCTCTGAATTTGTAGGATATGAAAAACAGACATTTTAACAAGTTGAATATGCACATTATCATCTTTTTCACAGAGCCCATAATGGCTAAACAGAGAGGTGATTCAGTGATAGTACTTTAATTTAAAAAACAAGTGGAGTAAGTGGAAGTTACATCCACTCCTTCCCAGGAGGAAACCGAAATTACAAACAAATTATAGAACAATCATCCTGAATAACCAGCTGAAGACTAGCTGGCCAGAAGTCTTACAACCAATGATTTACACAAGAAGCAACACTGAGGCCGATGGGAAGGGTTGAAAAGCAGAAGGGCTGGCCCCGCGCCCACTAGCAGCAGTTGAGAATCTGGAGGGATAGCTCACCTATACAGGTGAGCTCAGGATCCAGGGGTCTCAGCCTTCGTTGGAAGTTCCCCCATGGAGCTGATTCTAAGTCATACATTCCAAATTTCAAGAAGCCCCCATCATCCCATAAAGTCCTGCCTAGTGTAAAGAAAAAACAAAAACAAAAACTTGCAGGTGCTTTAGGGAGCATCTAGTGCAACCCCTTTGTTTTACACATGAGGGGACTAAGGCAACAATGAATAAAGTCCTACTTCACAGGGCTAGACACAAACGGGCACGGAGCTCTCCAGGTGACATTACTGAGTCCACAGCAGCAAGCTCATGGCAGTCTAGGTGCCGTGTGATATGTCCTGGAAGCAAAACAAAACAAAACAAAACAAAACAAACTTGCTTTCTTTTAAAAGCTCATGAGTTCTTTATGAATACACACACACAGTCCTATCATTCTTAGGAAACTATGTGGGCTTAGGGATCACCAGCTTCCAAGTGTGCTTTTCAAAAGACCAGGCCTCTGCTCAGCCTCAGTGGTTGCTCTTGTCGCTAAGTCTTTGGTTGTCTAAAAACCTGGTTTTTCTGATCAGTCTGCTCTCTGACTATTCACAGGCAAAGATGTGATTAGAAGTTATGGTGAGGAAGAGAAAGAAAGGAATAACAGAATGGAGGAAAAACCCAATCCTTGAGCACTACCGATGTTTCTGACATCCTGCTCAGTGCTTTACCCAGTATTATCCCCATTTTATAGATTGAGAAAATTAAGGTTTAGTGAGGTTAAGTAATTGGCTCAAAGTCTCACATCTAGTAAGAGGAACCTGGATGGGGCTCCCAACCTTGTCTCCACCATGTTCATGGAACAAAGGTGTTGGGAGAAAGCCAGTTTTCCAGGAAACTAAGAACCGGCCACAGTAAAGAATGATTCTTTTATCTCCTGCTGTTGCTCTTTTTTCATTTCTTTAATTTTATTGTTGCTCAAATACAGTTGTCTGCCTTCTCCCCTCACCACTCCTCCCACCTCATCCATCCCCACCTCCCTCCCCTGATTCCACCCTGCTTTGGTTTTGTCCATGTGCCCTTTCTAGCTGTTCCTAAAAACCCTTCACCCTCCCCCCCCCCCCATTATCCCTTCTCATCTCCCCTCTGGTTACTGTCAGCTTGTTCTTAATGTCTCTGGTTATATTTTGCTTACTTATTTGTTTTGTTGATTAGGTTCCACTTAAAGGTGAGATCATACGGTATTTGTGTTTCACTGCCTGGCTTATTTCACTTAGCATAATATTCTACGGTTCCATCAATGTTGTCCCAAAGGGCAGGAGATCCTTCTATCATTCTGCTGTTTAGTATTCCATTGTATAAATGTACCATAGTTTTCTGATCCATTCATTTACCAATGGGCACTTAGGTTGCTTCCAGCACTTGGCTATTGTAAATTGTGCTGCGATGAACATGGGGGTGCATAGGTTCTTTTGGACTGGTGTTTCAGGGTTCTTAGGCTATAATCCTAGCAGTGGAATTGCCAGGTCAAAAGGCAGTTCCATGTTTAGTTTTCTGAGGAAATTCCATATTGTTTTCTTCGGTGGCTGCACCAGTCTGCCTTCCCACCAACAGTGCACTAGGGCTCCCTTTTCTCCACAACCTCGCCAGCACTTGTTTGTTGCTTTGTCTGTGATGGCCATTCTGACTGGCATGAAGTGGTATCTCATTATGGTTTTAATTTGCATCTCTCTGATGGCTAGCGATGCTGAGCATCTTTTCATATGTCGCTGGACCCTCTGTATGCCTTGCTTGGAGAAGTATCTGTTCAATTCCTTTGCCCATTTTTAATTGGGTCTTTTGTCTTCCTAGAGAACCACCCATATGGGAAAACACATTTTCCAGTGATACCTCAGACAAGGGTTTGGTCTCCAAAACATACAAAGAACTCACACGACGCCACTCTACCGTTGCTCTTTTGATGACTGATCAGGACGGGAACGTTAGCACCACTGTGGCAGCGAGGGCAACAAAAGGAGGAGGGAACTCCCCTGCCAAGGACTTGTGCAGGACTTGCTTCACCTTGCCCACTTTCCCCTGGGGCTGACAGACTGGCATTTTCCAGCATGTGCAGCTTGAGGCTGCTGGGGCTTTCTTGCAGCTTTTGTGCTGTTAAAGGCCATTTTTTTTTTCTGTCAGATAAAATTTCATTTAGCTGTTTGTTTATCCAACTAACAAGAATCAAGCATTTATATATACCTCCTCTACCACTTCTTGAGTCAATAAGTTAGCAAGGTGCCTGACCCAACAAAACTAGCTGAGATTCGGAGATCATAACCTAGCTGTTCTGACAAAGCTTCTTGTGGGCCAGCTAGGATAGTTTTTATAACCCTTCATCTTTCCCACTTTTCTGCTACTGCTTTATTAGCAAGAACCTCTACTGTGAAGAAACAGGGAAGAGGTGGAACGTTGGGTTGCTTAGCACTTCGGCTACAGTGTTTGGGAAGCATATGGAAGCCCAAAACTAACGAGAGGTTATGTCGTTACTTGTGAATATCTCTTCTTCCTGCCTTTCTGCTCCCCTGAGCACAAACTAGGCTCATGATGTAAGGACCGCTTGAAAATCCATCCCAGCATCCTCAGCTCAGATTCAGAACTAACTACCAACTGCCACTGGCCTGTGCCAGTAGAACTAACGGAAGCTGCCAACGGCCCTGCCCTGACCTCAATGGGCAGAACCGCTTTCCTCTGATGCCACCTCCCTCCTGTCTTGGAGCAGGATGTCCTCTCACGTGCAGTCTAAGTTTCAAACCGAGAAGGTAGTGAGGCTTGTCCTTCATTTTCATCCCTCTATCTGTTTCAATATCATAATGAGTGTCTGTGAAGAGCTGCTGGAAGGGTCAGATAGAAGCCAAGAAGAGGGCATGCAAAGGAATTAAAACCCTTGCGGGGTGGGGATCAACTGTCCCCTGGGCGCAACAAGCATCAAAAAGTACTGTAACTTTGGGGGCTGAAACTGTAGAAGCCAGTGAAGTCACAGGAATGTATTTGTTAGACAGACCCAGCTAGTGCGAGCGGAAAAGACATGGAAAGCACGAATCACTGCACAAGTTCAGAGATCAGGACCTGTCGGAGGGTGGTGAGTGGTGGAAGTTCCTGGAGACTCTATGCGGAGTGAAATCAGCGGGAGGAAGGCCCAAGGATTCAGGGTTTCTTTATGGCAAAATCAGAAACATCTGGGAGGATGGAGACAAACCCAGATCACAACAATGTTACCCTGGGAATTTCTCTCTGGTTTCTGGCTTCAGATTTAAGGTTACGGTTGATCGGTGAATGTGTACATTTAGAGGTACGCATGTGTACCCACCTGTCTTGGACTTTTGGAAGATTTCCTCTGGACTGAAGATCGTTACTAGGTTAGAATGTCAAGGAAAGTTTTAGATGCCTTTTCTCCACATTGCCAAGAAGTTGGACTTCCATGAAACGCTGGTGGACATTTACCACAGCGTGGAGGCAAAGGCATTGGGTTTACATTTTAATCTTGGCCCTGCCAAGCCTACGTGCTCTAGAAGGAGCCATTTCACATTTCTGGCTGTGCTCTAGGGGGTAACCTATCCTTCAGGAAGCTGTTACTGATTAAGGGGGAGAACAAAAAGACATGTAAACTGTAAGAACAAGTCTTCCTTTCCAGCGGTGATGGTGATGGACGATCTTTACATTCCTGGGATGTCGCTGCACATCCTGGTCTAGAGCAGTCGTAGGCACAGATAATCCTTCCAGCTTTAGGATCCTCATAGGAAGGCTAAAGGACATGGATGTTACTGGTGTTTAAGGTAACTGGACCCACCAGCGAAGAATATTCATCACAGAATTTAGGGCATTCCATTAGCAACACTCAGGACCCTGATTATGAATAATTGGAATGCATAAGGGGGAGGGGATCTTTAACAACCTTTGAGAGCAATGTTAACAATCTTTAGGAACAAAATTTAAGGGCAAGTTATTTTTGTTCGGAACACGAACAAACATTAGTGGTGAAAGGAATGCAAAACCACATCTTGCCTATTCAAAGCAATTAAAGAAGGGAGTAAAATTATGCAGGCAAAGAGGGTCTTTTGTTTCCCTGGCCATGAATCCTGGTTAAAGAGTACACACAAACCTCGAACACCATTGATAACATCTTCTCTACTCCTAATGTAACGTGTTTCTTATTCTTTACTTCTTTCAGAGAAAAATTTCTACGAATAAAGCCGTGTCACACTTTCTTCAACTTGCCATCTCATTTGAGCTTTAGGCTGACACTCTGTTGAGAAAATCTCAAGACTTTATCTCTTTTCTCTTCAGTGGCAGTCAAGTATACCCAGACATGGAGGGGGAGGATACATGTAATCTTTCCAAGCAAACACTAATTCATTTATTCAGTATGTATTAAGACCTATCATATGCTGGGCTCTCTGCTAGGTGAGGATAACAAAAGTAGACAGCTTGCCCCCCAGGGAAGAGAAGACCCAGTATGTGTATTTGGGGTGAAAGTGATTTTTCAGGAGAGGGATAACATGTTTGGGGTCAGAAAGCGGGGCAGTTATTTCTGTTGGATCTGAGCAGCTGGAGGCCGACTGAGTGCCTGAAGAGGAAAGAGTGGGCATTAGCACCAGAGGAAGATTTAAACAAGAGCACAGGGAGCCTTGGATAATCAGTTAAGGGTTTGAGAATAGCCAAGGGTTTTGGCAAGGGAGGAGCATGATGATCCGGCTATATAAATAGACCCTGAAACTTGGAATTTCACTTTTCAGGATGACTTGAGGTGGTTCAAAAGGGGGACCGCATCTTGGCTTGCCCTCCTGAGAGTGTTGTATTTGCTGCTTTCTCATCTCCCTTTAGCATGAGGACTACGCCCACGGGAGCATTGAATTCTTTCATAACTCAACTCTGTGGCTGTGATAGCCTTACACACTTAAGAAATCTTGAGGATGCTCCTAGTAAAATGCCACCAGAGAAATTCCACCTGGATGAAAGGGAAAAACTAGTCACCCTGTAGGCAGAAGTTTCTTTTCTAAAAGGACAGGCCTCAGGCAGAGCACAATAACATGCCCTGGGGGCTGGGAAGGACTGCAGCTGCTGCTGGGGAGGGTAGTGTAACAAGCTCTGGTGATCTCCCCTCAAGTCCGGATGTTGCCACTGATTTGCTGTGTGACCTTGAACAAGTCACTTTTCTTCTCTGGGACAGAGTTCCCTTATCTGTCACCTGTGAGATTAGACTGGAAGGTTCCTGAAGATCCTTTCTCCCACTTTCTTGGGTTTATGGGCCTGAGCCAGGCTGCAGGGATCTCTGGCATAGCAAGTCTGCTGCTCCCCAAGTGTCTTTTCTCTCATGTTGGTGCTGAGAGAGGCAACTCGATAGGATGCTCCTTTGTCAGATCCCGGGCTAAGTCTTACAACCTGAATTTCAGTTCTGGCCTTGCTGTAGCTTAGCAGTGAACTTGGGCAAGTTACTTATCCTCTATGAGTCTTTGTTTCCTTTTCCAGAAAATACATAAATTCACATGCCAATGCTCACCAGACTCTTTCTTTTGGCCACATGAGACAGAGCTGTAGGACATCAATCTTTGACAACCAGACCTTGCTCATTGCTAAATTTTTACTGATCAGGACTAAGAGGGTGTCCAGAGAATGCAGTGTGTAGTTGGACTAGGGATCAGTCTTTGCTTGCTTTGTTGTAAGATGAATTGTTGGCCCCTGTGACTTGATAATGGCCGCACTGTAGCACCGAAGACTCTGGGAAGAATACATCCACCGACTGCAACACAGGTAATCTCTAAAAACAAAGGATAACTAGTTCTTCTAACAGGTCTCAAAGCCAAGGGACCCAGATATAAAACTCAGACAATAAAAACATGTTTTCAAATCCAAGTAGCTTTCTCTTTAACTGTCCCACTTGCCCTGTGGTATTGACATAGGGATAGCAAGACATGCTTGCTATAATACAACTTTCTTGTTGACTACCCAAGAAGAAATTCAGAGCTATGTGGTTATCCATGATTAGCCAACTCCGACTAATGAAGTTTAAACTAATCTGCTGGATCTCTAGAGCAGAAGTACCTGTTGTTTGGGACATTTGCTAGGGCAGAGACAAGTTGGGGTTACCTTTCTCAGTTGTATTGATCCCTACTGTGGGTACTGTAGCTCTGAGTATACATGGAGTGCTCTATGCTTGCATCTTTTGGAGGTTTCTGAGTATGCCTTTCAGGGAAACATGACTCTGTGCAGTGGTGGTTATTTGAAGCATCTGAAAGTCTCTAACAGCTGTCCTGAATACATAGGGGGCCAGTGAGTGTGTTGGCAGGTGGATGTAAGCCTGATAGCCACACAAGAATAATCCCCTAGTGGGGCACAGGCGGTACTGGGAGAAGAGGTACTGTTTAGTTCAACAGGAGTGAGCTAATGTGTTGTCCCTTGAGGTGGGCACAGTCCATAAGGGGGGTCAAATGGTTCCTGCAAAGCAAGAACAGACTGACTCTTGTAGCTACAAGAGCCCCAACGTCAGCTCCCACTCCCAGTGGGCTAGGTTCTGCTGATAGGGTTGTAACAACCTCAGTAGAAACATCTTGCTGAAGTGGGGTCAAGGCTCACTTTGTAATGACTTGAGTTTGGAATTATGTGAGGGAAACTTAAGACCCAGAAGCGACCTAAAGAAGGAAATCTGTCTTCTTAAATGATCAAAGAAGTGTTATTTTGTTAAGAATCAGTTAAATTTATAGCAGCAGTTAAGACGGAAGAAAAACACAAGAGGTTTTTTTGTTGTTTTTTTTGTTCTCCCCCCCCCCCCCCCGTAAGTAGTAGAAAACCATAAGGAGTCAAAACAGAAAGGTAAGGGAGGTCATACTGAGAAGAGTCCTATCACTAATCAGCAGTAAAGACAAATACCATGTGATCTCACCTCTAAGTGGAGCCTAATCAACAAAACAAATGCGCAAGCAAAATAGAACCAAAGACACTGAAATAAAGAACAAACTCACAGTAACTAGAGGGGAGGGGAGAGGGGAAAATCGGGGAAAGAAGGGGAAGGGTTGTCAAGGGACATGTATAAAGGACCCATGGACAAAGCCAATGGGGGTAGGTTCAAGGGTAGGAGACAGGGATGGGTGAGGTGGGGGGTTGGTGGGGTGAAAATGGAGACAACTGTACTTGAACAACAATAAAAAAAGTAAAAGAGAAAACAAGCAGTAAATGTCATGCACAAGAAGCAAAATCTCAAGACCCTGTGCATACCTCCAAATGGGCCATGCTCATGATTGTATTTAGTTGAATATAATTTCATAGTTGAAATTATTTTTAGTTGAATATAATTTTTATATTTAAATATGGTATGGAAACAGCATAACATATATCATAAAACCAATAATAGAAAACTCAGAAAGTCTGAATGATGAAAACTTTAACCATGGCCTTGTTCAAAGCAAAACTATACTGACATTGTTTGTATATGGGAAATTTTAAAGGCAGAGTCAAGCCCAAGATTCTACCTCAGAGCTAAAACCTTTTCTTATTACCTTTAGAAATATAGTAAGAAAAATCACTTTGTGTTCACAAAAAGAAACACAATTGAATAACTTTTCAGACATTTCTGACAGTTTACCCAGACTCTAGATATTCCTAGAATGCACACCCAGAGAACTGAATGATGTTTTCGATTAGTTACCTTTATAGTTTTTTAAGAAATGGAAAAATAAGAGGGATAGAAACAACAAAAAATGAGAAGGTGCTGACTTCCAATAACTATGAAATCATCACTGTAAGTTTAATGAGGTTCCTTCTGCAAGGCAAGTGTAACAAAGGTTAGATATGAAAACCAGATTTGGACGTATGTGCTTGAAGGAGAGTGACATCACACTGTTTTAGACAACAGCTTGGGTCTTTGACATTTTTATCAAGCTACACAATAAAAAGCCAGCACTTAACTGGAGTGTGGACACAAAGGAGAAGGGGCTTGAGTCTCTTACATTAAGTGAAAGAATCTCTCTTTTCAGCAAGATAAGCCCTTCATGAGGATTTCTTTGTTTTCTGCACTGCACCTCTGAAACGAACGATCTTGTTCATGTCAAAACTGCCCCAAGTGGCCATTGCAATTCCAAACTGTCTCTTAAATTGTGTTTGGGAAATAAGGAGATGAGTTAACACAATAGCAGCACATGTTTGGCCCAGAAGAGTGTCATTTTAGATCAAGAAGACCCCAGGAGAACAAGAACAGTCTATAAGGAGACTTTGTGTCGCTGGGGCATGGTCAAAGGCTGATTGTCACCAACTGGGCTGGCTAAAACCCTCCAGATTCCAGGTGGCTAGAACTTTAGAGAAAGCAGTTTCCCTGGAACAACACAAATAGAAGGTTGGGGAAGGAGGCTTTATGAGGTTTGAAATGGTGACCTGGGGTAAATGGTCCCAAAGGACATTGACCTGAGGAGATCCCCCGAACTCCTCCACCCCAGAGACCAGCTCTCAGATGGACTTCTTGGGCCTGTGTTTGTGCTATTTCTGTCAACTTCTCCAGCTAAATACAATGCTTAAGACATTAGACAGGCAAACAGACACAAGAGCAGTTATTAGAAGGCTAGCCAATAATTTTATTAGGGAGCAATCCAAATCCGAGCAGATAACCATGAAGGCCCATAGCACATCATTCCTAGGAAAACAAAATAAGCTCAAAGCCAAAGGGCCTCAAGGAAATACTGGAACTCAATTCATCTTGAGCTTACCTCCTAGCTAGGGACCACACAGTAGTGATTCAAAAAGCTTCAGAGGTGCCCCAGCTGGGTGGCTCAGTGGATTGAGTGCCAACCTGCAAACCAAAGGGTTGTGGTTTGATTCCCAGTCGGGACATGTGCCTGGGTTGCAGGCCAGGTCCCCAGTAGGGGTGCGTAAGAGGCAACCCCACATTGATGTTTCTTTCCCTTTCTTCCCCCTCCCTTCTTGTCTCTCTAAAAATAAATAACTAAAATGTTTTCAAAAAAAATTTCAGATGTGTAAACCATAATGGCGGTGAGGGTCTCTTGCCTCAAGGATGAGAGGGTTTCTGCTGACTCTGAGTGGAACCTTCACTTCTGCCAACATCCTCCAGTTAAAAACCAATAAGAACACACAGCTGTGGTTGAACAAAGTTCGGCTTATGAATTTCTTGCAAGAGGGAAGAATGCACATGCCAGTAAAGAGGGTGTTAGAAAGAATTTAAGGGATTTGAGCTCATGTCTGGTGATCTGGGGGAGGGTTTAGGAAGGCAAGGACTTTCCCTGCATTGGATATTATCAGTAAGGAGGTGTAAGTCTATGATTGTGCATCTTAACAGTTCTTATTAAGAAGGTGGGGAGAATGAAGTAGGGCTCAAGCTGTGATTGGTAATGAAGCAGCCGTCACTTGTAGTAGCTAGGATGTGGAGAGGCTTGATATTTGTGACTTGCACAGTGACCTTATTTTTGTCTGATTATGAAGTAGTTTGTCTCCCTGTGGTCACAGAGTGACTGTCTGATATTGCTGTTCTGTGAGGTTATGTCCAACAGAACACCATGACCCAGTGCCCAAGCCAGGCCCTAACAGCTTAGGCCTGGTTGTGAGCATCAGGCCAGTTCCTGAAGGTCAGGGGCTATTCTTCTCTTTCTTATACAGTGTATACCAATTCTTTGGTACTGCCACAGGGCTCAAAACAGAGAATAGCAATGAAAAGATTTGTAAAAATATACTGCAAGATGGAAGTGAACAATTCTATATATTCATATTCTCCTTATCTGGGACCCACTTATATCCAAAGACTTGATCATTGAGAAAACAGCCAAGGAATTGGCAGTTATCAGGCAAGACTTCTGAGCACCTGAAATGAAAGTCTCCAAACACCCCACATTTTATAAGAACTCAGTTTTGCACAATATTGATCCACTTCATTTTGCACACATTTTGCAAAAAAGTGATTTTTTGCTTTGTGATTGCCAGGGGGTGGGCGAAGAGGTGAAGAAGAGGATGGGGGGATAAATGGTGATGGACAGAGACTTGGCTTAGGGTGAATATGGATTATAGGGTGCAGATGATGTGTTGTGGAACTGTGGTCCCGAAACCCGTTTAATTTTGTTACTCAGTGTCATCTCAAATTCAATGAAAAGGAAAAAAATTGAAATAAATTAAAAATAAATTAAAAGCTAAAAAGGAAATTTTTCACTTTGATGAAATCAAATTTATTTATCCATTTTTTAAATTGCATTTTATTGCTCAATTACAGTTCACGTAACCCTGAAAACTGGGGCCTGGTCACTTGGCACCTTGGATCTACATGACTCAACAACTTGTGTTGAAGGAAACGGGTTTTTATTAATAGGGTTCCAATCTGGGGGTGCTGAGAGCACTCCTGCTCTCATCTCTTCATCAGAGAAGGCAGTGCAGAGCCCAAAGGCACGTTATGTAGCATGATAGTGGGAAAGGAGACACTTTTTAACAGACTCAAAATTCCTGTCCACTTAGAGTCTCAAGCAGGATTAAGTGAAAGGATTGAAATGTGGGAGAAGTAACTGCACTAGCCCCAACCCCGATTCCCATCCAAGGCCAGGCCTTTTTTGGGGAGTGGAGGAGAAGAGATGGCAGAGAAGGGATGTTGGAGACACAGAGTAAGTAGGAAGTACCTTTTCCGCAATGCAGTTGTGGTAGCGTTGCAGGACCAAGGCCAGGATGCCATAAATATGCATGAAGATGGCTCCCTTACTCTATAGAATAATGTTGTTATAACTTAAATAGATGGTATTACAGACCATCCTCCCATTCCCTTCACTGATGTTCCTGTAGGGGAAGGGGAAAACTTGGCTCCTCCTCACCTTACCATCCTTGCCTGATGGGGAAATTGAGGTTCAGCGAGGAAAAGTTGGCCCCAAGGCTGTGGGAGGGCAGATGGGGCAGTGGAATGGTGATCAGTTGGGAGAAGAGGGCATGCAGCTGCTGACACCAGGGCCTAAAGTGACAGGAGGGAGCAAGAGAAAGGGAGGGGCAGGGAAATCTTTCCCACATTTGGTAAGAGGGAAAGAGAAGCCCTTATAGGCGCATCACAAAGCCTCGGAGAAGTGGGAGGCTGGGGTGATGGGGATGCCTTGGAGAGCTCTGTGTGGGAGGTGGACAGAGCCCTCTGGAAATGGTGTCACCTTCATCAGTTTCAGGATGGGTGATGAGTCCTTGTCAGTGAGGACAGTACAATATAGTTCCAGTTGTCCCAGGACTACTTTCAGACACTGACAGGTTGGGGAACTAGCCTGACCCTTCCATCCCAGACTGCTTTTCATTATTTTTGTGAGGCTGCAGGTAAATGGGTGAAGGTCTGCCTTCTGGAACTGCTTCTAGCTGGGAAGGGTCCCAGAGCTGTCCCTAAGCCACATCTATGAGCTGTGCTCATGCTTGAGCTCGCTCTGGTTGATGATGTTGCAGGACAAGTACTGCCCGAATTTGTGTTTTGAACTGCTCCAGCCTGGAAGGTATAACCTTTACAAGGTTAAAGATACATGATCTGAGCATAAGAGGAGGGGGTCCCAGGAAAGGCAGTAGCCAGGTTATGCCCGAGAGCCAGGAGCTAGGATTTATGGAGGGGCTCAGTTTTTTTATTTAGATGCACACCCCTGTGTACCCTGAATGTTTTGTTGGGCCTGGCCTGATGTGTTAATATTGAGAAACAGTACTCTTGTTTGAGATATAGACATGTCACCCCTCCTGATGCTATGAGTAGGTCTAGGGCTATTCGGTTTTGAAGGGCTACTCCACTAGGGTGTCTAACTGTTCCTGGCATGCAGCTAGGGTTTCCCTCACCTTCGTCAGAGCCTCCACTGTTTGTGGAGAAAATTGGTGATGAATACTTAGGAAGGTGCCACTGACCACAGCCCTAGCCACAGGGAGCACAACTAACAATGCTATTATGGGGATCAACAAGCTGCCTTTTTTGGATTAAGTGTCCCTGTCCCCTAAGGGGAAAGGGGAGTAAGGCACTTTCCCATGTAACTGATATGTCAGGAAGAATCTATCCCAGGGAGCAGATCCCTGTCCAATTTGGGGGCAAGGTCCAATAGGCCCATGGTCCACAAATCGAATATACCCATATAGAGTGGTGGATTTCTGCAGAAAGTTTGTATTCTGTCAGCAGGGTGCGCTGGGTTTCTATTGAGATATATTTGCCGTTAACAAGTGTTTTAGAGTCTCTGATGACAAGGTCAGGCTCCTTGATCCAGCTGGTTAGATTGCCCAGAAAGTCTTGCTTGCCCTGGAATCTTAGCCACTGATCAGTGCCAGAGGAGCTGAGGTAGCAAGGAGAGAAAAAGTCATGGCTACACCCAGCCCTCTCAGCCCTCCCTCAGGCCCCACAGGCAGGAAAGGCAGGCTCCAACCAGTTGAGAGCAGGGGCAGATCTGCACACATGGGGTGGAGACCAAGGCCGTGGAAGATGATGCTCATAAACTCTGCGCTTCAGGCCAGACTCTGGAATCCAAGGATCACTCTAGGGGGACGAGAGCTGCTGACCCACTCCCCAGGCTTTCTCTGCCTTTTTTTTAACCAGGCTCCTGGAGTGACAGACAAGGAAACCCCACTTTACATGGCTCAGTTCTATTCTACTTTCTGGGGAAAGTTATTTAACATCTCTGTTAAATGTTCCTCAGCTTCAGGAAGTGAAAGTCAAGGGCTGTGGTGCTCTCCCTAGGCTTTCTCCTCTGCATAGATGCTCCTGGTCAGAATTTTTTGTTGATTATTCAGGCTGTAGATAGGTTCTCAGCAAGGTACAGAACTTGATGCAGAATGGCTGGCTCACAGTTCCTCACTATGCCACTGGGGTAGGAGAGGGGAACTCAAGAGTTGCCTGATGGGGGTTCGGGAGCGATAGGGGCTTGAAGAGAGGGCAAGGGTACAGTGTGCACAGAACAGGGGAAACATGAGTGCTGAGGTCTGGGGATGAAGAAGGGAAGGTTAAAGGCTGTTGTATTTGAGTGTTTGGCCCTGGACAACTGGGGTTAGGGGGCGAGAGTGGTATGAGGCTTGCTGGGGAAATGGTCCCCACCTTGTCAGTTCCATGATCCCTAAGTAGTAAATTTGGGGCAGGATAGACGTTTCCGACACTTATACTGATCTTCATAGATGAACACTCCACCATATGCAGCTGTTAGCAGCAACTTCACCTCCTCCAAGGCACAACTGAAGGCCAGTCATCACGGGGTTTGGGAAAAGAAAGGGACAGACAGATGGATAAGGTGTTATGCCCTAGTTCGCATCCTTATGCTGGCAAGCCAGGGACAGTTCCCTAACCTGGTAGCTCGGTGGGTTCTGCTTCCCAGCTCCGAAAATCCGCAGCTCTCTGAAACCCATCTCCAATCGCTCACCTACTCAGCCCTTCAACCCCGGTGCCCATGCAACCAGAGTCTTACAGAAGAGGCGACAGAGGTGTTTGAGAGCCATGGTGTTCGCATTCTGCTCTCTGTGGCATAGGAAGGTTGGAATGTGGCTTCACCTCCATAGCCACACAGTCAGAAGGTCTCTGCTGACTCCTTTTATTTGTTTTTACTTTTTATGTAAGATTGCACTTGAATTGAATACCCTGAGGCTTTAGAAAGAAGTACAACAACCACTTATTTAGGAGCCCAACCCTCACTTTACTGCAGAAAACTGCAGTAGTGGCTTGCACACGAAGGCACAGCTAGGGACAAAGCTCAGCCAGAGGTCACCCAGATTTGAATGGCCACAGCCACATGGAGAGAATGACACAGGGCTGTCATTCACCATCTATTTGAAACTTTTCACACGCAGAGTTATGAACATAGATGTGAAGTGCTGAGTGAAACAGGAAAACAGCACGTGAAAGAAAAGGAGGAAAGAGAAACTCGAAAACACATGAGAACATTCCAGCATGTGAGGCTGCAGCACCCATACCAATAAGCAGAGGTAGAATATCAGTGTGGGATTTTAGGTTTCCAGCCTCTTCCAAGCCATGGCCTCAGTTAACTATGTTCTGTACTGTGGCTGAGGTCTCCAACTGCTTTTTACTGCCTATGACTAGGTAGGTAAGTCTGAATACTTCAGCAACTGTTAGCAAGTCCACTTGTTTGCACATCATTTATTTAGCTTTCACCAGAAATAAAGCTAATATTTCTTTTAAAAAAAGAATATCGGTGTGGGTGCCACAGCATCTCCTTCTCGGCATCCCTAGGGGATCAGCATCCAGTTGCCCAGTGCCCTCTGGAGGTGACTAGTCCCATTCCTCCATCACATGGGGTTCAGCTTACCCAGCTGGGTTAAAGACCTTGCTCTCCTTCCCTGGGCTCTGCTTCTCTGTGTAGACAAGCTCCAGGGAAGGATAACTGTCAGTCACCCAGTGGAGATGACACAGCACAGTCAGCAAGAGCTGTGGAAAGAGTTCATGAATGGAGGCCTGGCACAGGCACCCAGACGGCATCTCATACAAGGCACAAGCCACCAGGGGGGAGACACATGGGAAGGAGGGAAATGGAACTGATTAGGCCTGATGCAGACAAAATGGTCCTACGATCCCACACACTCAGTCCAGCCTTGCCCCCACTTGTTACTGCCCAAAGGGCACCCAAAGATGGAAAGCCCACAGCTCATCCCTGAGAAAATGAGGAGCCATGCATGTGTAATCTGTTGTCTCTTCATTCCCCCACATACAAACAAAAGAGAAGCAACTCCAAATTTTCAACAGAAAATGATTTGGGGCAAAATTTGTCCAACTCAATTTCAGGTAATCAAACCTCCTCCTCTGCCCCTCCCCACTCCCCCCAGATCTCCCCAGCCAGGCTCCAGGAAAATGAGCATGTGCCCCCAAACTAAGAAATAAAAAAGATGATTAACTCTGAAAATCAGTTCCCCTGTCCAAGAAATGGGGCTGATCTCTGCCCTTTCTACATCACGCAGTTCTTGGATGTCCATGTCCACATACGTGCAGTATTAGCAAGACCAGTGTTAACCCTCTCCTCTTTGCACCTCCCTGACACCTGCCCCCACCCCACAAGTGCCCTTTGATCTTCAGATCTGCTCCCAAGTCCCATTGATTCCTCAGGCCCCTCTCCTCCCTCATGCTGACCAACACATGCTGGGGGGCCATCTCTCTTGTTTCCCTTGTGCAGCGCTTCTCCAGAATGCCTGTGAGCAGCTGCAGGATGTTGATGGTGGTCTCTTGCTGGGTGCCAAACATCTTCTTTGGGGCCAGAATGGTTTGGCAGGACCTGGAGACACCTATGTCATGGGCCCTAGGAACCATGTTCGTAGGACTAGTCTGGTCTTGGGCCTATGAAAGGCCAGTTCTCAGGTGCTACAGGGAGGGGGACTCAAAAGGACTTGGTCAGAGAACATGAAGTTTGACTGGCATCAGGAGAAAACATGCTTGTGCAGAGATTTTTGTCATAGGCTTGGGGTGGAGGAGGGGAGGGTTCATTGGGATGGAGAATGTGCTTCTGGGCAGTGGAAAAGGTACCTATCCCAAGGGAGGGGCTTGTTGAACAGGAAGAGCACCATGAGGTGGGTGTTGTTGCCAGCCAACAAGCACATGGCCTGAAGGGTCCCCTCCTTTGCGCTGGTCTCCAGCTGGGATTTGAGCCGTTCCAGGATGCCCTCCACAATGTCCTCAACCTACAGGGTAGAGCCACAAGAACCTCAGTTGTTCCTTCTTTACTTCCTTCCCTCCTCCTCTCTGTCTACCAACTCTTCAAGCTCAAGGGGGCCTAGTTGCAATTCTATCAGTGACTCTCTTCCCAAGGCTAAGTTCAGGGGTGTCAGAGACCAGATCAACAAGGGCCACAAAAACAATTCCAGAAGCTCATGTCCACCCCCTATAGCCAATGACTGCCCACAGCCCTGAAGTCCAGAGAGAAGTTCCCAGGTTTCTCAGGAGATACCAGACCCTCCAGAGGGAAGACAGAAGCTCTAGAGACACTTCACGGCTTTCCCTCTCACCTAAGGTCAATGGCCACCCATGAAACTGCAGGCACAGTGGTATTGGATGTGGAAGGACCACAGGGCTCTCACCTGGCCCTCTGATCTCTAGTATATGGACCTCTGGGAAGCCCATTGCATTCTAATTCCTCAAGGACACCCTCGTGGTATCCTTCTATTTCTGGTACCTAGGCCAGGCAATTTACACCTAAGTAGAATCATGGCCACTCAAGAGAATTGCACTATGTGACCCTACTTTGAAGGATATTTTTTTTTCAGTGAAGTAGAAAATGCAAACTTTTAAATGCTAAACCTTTTCGAGTTTGTGTTAGCCTAAAAAAAAATTATGCAAAGTTCAGATATTTCATGAGCTTGCTTGTTTGCTCACAACCTTACCTTTCACAGAGGTCTAGGCCCCGACACCCCAGGAAATCAGGGTGAATCCCACAACAATGCCTACACTCTTCCACATGGTTGCATTAACTGAGGAATGGGCCACCCAGATGGGAGACACTGCAGTTACAAGCTCAGAATTACAATGCTGGGGCTCCCTGTGACCACAGGGGAAATTTAGTGCAAGCCTAGAGTTTAGGGGTCAATGAATTAAAGCCAGCTGAGGAGAGGGACTTGGCCAATGCCTTGCGGCTACTTGGTGACAGAGCCAGGGGAAGAGCCCAGGGCTCCTGACTTTCAGGGCAGAGCTCTTGCCGCAGCACCATGCTACCTTCCCCAGGTCTGTGCCTCTCTCTTGGATGATGGCGCTCATGAACCGGGCTGAAGCAGAGACAACTGGGTCCTGCTGCTGCTCAGTTCATCCATGGTTGTCACCACCAGGCTAGTGAGCTGGGGCTGGGTGAAGAACTGTGGGAATGCCTGCAGCAGAGTGGGATTAGGCTGGACACAGGGGTCTCCTGTCTGAGACAGCCTGTGCCATTTCCCCTGGTTAGGGAGGGCTTCTCTTGGGAAGATGGTATGCTTTTGTCTTAGGCTTATGCTGTCTGCCTAGATCCAGAAGACTCTTTCACTGGCACAGAGTCTTTGGGGATGGAAGGGAGATAACACTGACCTCAGATGCAGTGTGGGGCTCAGAGGCCAGAGGCTGCAGAGGCACAGCACAGGGAGAGGAGGGCTGGGGTTCAGTGGCTCAGTGACATCTGTTTGAGGCATGGATGGTGTCTACACATTGCTCACAAAGCATCATTAGCATGAAGCAAAGGCTTCTGGGGAGATGGGTCAACAAGGATTAGGACTCATGATGTCCAAGGCAGACAAATAGTAGCATGTGGTAGGAAAATTTTCCCAAAAGGAAAAGTTCCCACCTAGTAATGGAATGGGAAACAAGATGGTATCAAAGCATCCCACCCAGGAGTCTCTAATATCAGGTTACTGAGAGCCTCAGGCTCTCTTCACTTTGTCTCTGGCCCTGCCCCCTCACCTTGACAATCTCAGTGGTGTTTCTATAGAACAAGTTCCACTCACTCTTATCTTCTTCTTGCTGCAAGCCCAGTTTTTGCTTTTCCATCTCTGAAACAAAGACACCCAACCACAACCCCCATATACTCAGAAGGCATCTTAGGCTCCTCACTTTCCCACCTTCTGGTCCAAACTCCTACTGCCCTAAGTCAGCTGGAGGCTATGTGTGTCCTGTGGGCCTGGGAGAAGAAGAATGGACATTAAGAAAAGGAATGGTGGGAGCTGAGCTCAAAGGAGCCCCTGTGCTGCCTGTCTCAGAGCAAAGGTAGAATTGGGTAACCGTATGGTGCTCAGTCAGTAGAGGAGAAACTAATTCAAAAGAACTATTTCCTGTGTTGGTATTTTGGCCTAAGAGATTAACTGTAGATATTTGGGGACAGATTCCCAAATGGAAATGAGGTACTCAATTAATTTCTTGGGCCTCACTCTTCCAGGACAGAGTGTAGGGGGATGCAGAGGGGGAGAAAAGAGAAGATTCCTCATACACATTTTCCCTGAGAGGATACAGTAGAGGTTGTAGTGAGCCTCAGATGACAGAGAGCAGATGTCTTCCACTCAGTCCTGGCAGTGCATGGCCAGCAAGTTTACCAAGGTAAAATTGTCTTGGGAAAACATCAACAAAATAAAAAGGCAACCCTCAGAATGGAAGAACATATTTGCCAACACATCCAACAAAAGGTTAATATCCAATGATAGGGATCTCCACCCACAGAAATCCCTGGGTCATCATGGATGAGAATAAAAAATGCCCAACACGTGATCTTCTTGGGGAAGAAAGGTGACCAGTCCCTCAATGGAGAAAGGTCCCGAACACCTTCTTCCTGTGTTTTTATTGGGTTCAGCTCACAGAGATACATGGTATGCACATAAAGCTCATCAACTAATGTCCAAAAAGCTGCAGTCATGAAAAACTGACATCATTTACAGATAACAGTTGAAGAAACACAGGGCTCTGGTCAGGGTTGGATTTAGCTCAAGTGTCTGTTTCATAGCAACAGGGCAGAGCAAACCTCAAAGGAAACAATGTATATTCTTTCTCTGGCCAGATTCCCCCTGGGAGCCTTCTGTTCCAGTACAAGGTCACAGCTGTCTCTGGCATAGTTTCCAGGCCAAGTCAGGTGGGAAGAGCAAAGCAGCCAAGAGACTAGGAGACTTTACAGAAAGACTGAGGACTGAGGCTATGACAAAGCCAAGGGGTGAGGGTCTTTCTGCACCTTCTCTGAAGACCCCTAAGTCCTTCCCTGATGGCCCTTTGTGACTGTGCCTGTCTTAGGTCACCCTTCCCTTGAGGGATCTTACCCATCATTGGCTAACGCGCCTTCTGGGGCCAAGGCCCCAAGCAGAGGGAAGTGAGTGAGGCAGGTGCTGCGCTCCTGCCAGGAGGAAATGTTCTTTCCCCTTAGTGGCTCATGTCCCCAAGGCCTTTTCACTCAGCCCTAGCCGTGGGACCCTTATTGTCTGTTAATGAGGCTACTGTCCTTGAAACACAAAGGACGGCTCCAAAGAATCCAAAATTTATAAAGAATTTACAAAAATCAACAAACAACCAAATTAAAAAAAGGGCAAAGGGCTGTGGCTGGTGTAGCTCAGTGGACTGGGTGCTGGTCTGCAAACAATAGGCTCACAGGTTCATTTCCCAGTCAAGGAAACCTGACCTGGAGCTGCAGTGCTCTGCTGCCTGGAAATTTTTCCCACTCTCCCCATACAATGTCTATACATCCAACCAGCTACTTCATGGAGGTGGCTCTCCCTTGGCTGGAGCCAGGAAGATGTCTGAGATGTCGTCACCTGATCAGCACGTTGGACTGCTTCCGTCAATTCCCTGATGTTTGTGGTTGGGGTATACTTTTTTGACTTCCACTTGACAGTCTTTGAGGAATGTGCCGTACCTCTAAACATCTCTGTAAGGAATAAAGAGGGTGCACAGGAGGAAGCTGTTTCTCTCTTGCTGGGGGGTGGGTATGCATTTCTTCAGAAGTGGGTAACATGGAATGATGAAAACATGCAAAAACATAATGTAAAATCAGAAGAGATAATTTTGCTTCCTGACTATTTCTCTGCCTCTCACTAGCAATATATCCTTTGGCAATTCACTTAACTCCTGGAGAGTCTATTTCTTCATATGCAAAATTAGTATAATAAAGATTAATAGGAGTCCTGGCTGGTGTGGCTCAATGGATTGAGCACCAGACTGTGAAGAAAAGGGTTGCTGGTTCAATTTCCAGGCAGGACACATGCCTGTGTTGCTGGCCAGGTCCCCACTGGGGCCCACAAGAGGCAAACACATGTTAATGTTTCTCTTCCTCTCTTTCTCCCTCCCTTCCCTTCTCTCTAAATGTAGATAAATAAAATCTTTAAAATAAGCACTTTCCATTGATTTTACTAAATAACACGCTGTCTTTCTGTGGAAAACCCATTAGAAGTTGGGGGAAGTTGGTTTGAGAAATGCCACAAATTGGAAGGAGGGCTGAAAGAACAATCAGAGAATTTTGGTTCTAGTTCTTGGTCCTCTGCTCATAAAAATATCTCATGTTTGTATACCATTTTTATCACAGGCAGAATTCTGATGCAGCCCTCAAAATTCCAGGACCCTAGCGTGCATCCACCTTCTTCTGGTTTTTCAATCAAGCACTAATCTAAGTGTTGATGGGAAGGGATTTTTGCAAATGTAAGGAAGGCTCCCCACCAGTTGACTTTAAAATAGGGAGATTATCCAGGTGGTTCAGTCTAATTTCACAAGCTCTTGAAATGTGAGTATGGAGGTCAGAGACAGGGAAGTCAGAGAGTTTCAAAGAATGAGGTGAATTCGATGAACAGGAATGGGTTCCATTAAAACCTTAGTTAAAAAACAAGCTTCAGGCTGGATTTGGCCTGTGGGCCATGCATTGCCAACTGCACTATTAACTACTCAATAAATAGGAAATGCGTGGACTAATTAAACTTCCTTCTCACCCCCACCCCAATCACCTGGGAAATGCAGAAAGGCATCACTGTTGTGGATATCAAAGTCATTAACCATTGGGTTAAGCAGTTCATTTGGTTCTTGAGTGTGGATGGTGACATGAGATTGAACACACTGCCAACTATCACCAGAACTTGCTCCGTCACCTGTGCCCAAGGACACATAACAAACTTGCCTCAGCACAGGGATGAAAGCAGGGCAAGCCCTCAGGGGTTATGCCTTATTCAACTTTGTGTTACCAGGACCTGGCACAAGGCCTAGCAAGTAAGAGTAGTCAGGAGATGTAAACTGCACACTTAATAAATAAGTGAATGGACAATAAATTTCTTTGGCACTACCCTTTCCTTGGAGAATGGTAAAGGAGCCTGAGGAGAACCACCCTGCCCTCCTGAGTGTGCCTGGTGAGTCAGCCTTCCAACAGCAAGTGGAAAAACACTGTCCTGTTCCACCTTTGACTCAAGCCTTACTCCTTCAGCCCATCCACCCAACCCCTGGATCTCCCTCCCACTCCCATCTTGTCCTTGTTCTTCAAAGACCATTGGTTCAAGATAACTCAGAAACTGATGTTGGACCTGAAGGACAACTCATTTTTGAAGACGTCCATCGCTTGCTCACGCATAGTGCGCTGATATTCCCCGGAACCAGTGACCAATCCGTGAAGTGCTGTAAGGGGAGCAGGGAGTTACAGGCCCATCACCTTTCCGTTCCCACAAAGAGAAGCATACACAAACGTAAGTACCGTCCTCTCCTTCTCAACTCTAACAGGGCTTTGGGGGTGCTGTGCTGAGAAAGACCAACCCATCCACCACCTCCCCACTTACCTTTCTTTTCAGACCATATTTAGTCCAGCCAGCATGGACAGGGAGCGTGATAGAGTAGCCTGTCCACACCAACAGCATCTCTAAGAAGCTTTCCCCTCTCCCAAAGCAGGCCAAGAAAGGTCATATGAAGAAGAGCATCTCTGCATACCAGGGCTGCTCCCAGGCATCACCTGCTCCTTCCATAGCCTTCTGGGATCTGCATGCAGAGGGACCCAGACCATCCTGACCTTCTCCCCTCCCTCCCTGATTCTAACAAAGCCTTCCCCAGACCCTCACGATCCTCACCATAACATATCGCCAGCATGTGGTCCTCCTCTGGGTCCATCCTCAGAAGAAACACAGTACATTGCCATATAGACCCGATTAAGAGAGTTGTACCTGAGAGGGAGAGTATTAAAAATAAAGTCCTTTTCCCAGGGAGAGGAGACGCCCAGCCTTACTGTAGAGAATTGTATTGATGACTAGCCAGGAGGCTTGGGTTCTGATCCTAGCTCTGCCTCCAGAGAGTCTGGACAACCTAGAACAAGTTGCTGAATTTATCCTTATTTCAGCTTCCTCAACTTCTAAATGGGACTACACTTCCTACTGTGACCACCTCACAGAGCTGCTGGGGAAATAAAGGTCAGTGATGGATGTTAGCACAGCGTACCAATGCAAGGTAGCGACACACCCTACACAGGCACACTCCCTTCCAAGGACCCTTAAGAAAACAAAGACCTGTGCTTCCTGAAGCTCTGCTCACTGTCCTGAAGTGAGAACATCTGGTCTGGTTAGGTTGACAGACACATTCCCAGCTTCTGTCACTGTGTCCTCTAAGCTCGCCATGCAGCCCATCCCATAAACCTTGTCCTTTTGAACCTAATGCTCAGAAGGCCAGCTGACTACCCCCAACCTCTCTCTGGATGCAATTCCAAGTGGTAAAGAAAGACATGTTGTGTCACTTGCTTGGCAAGTTGATTTTTTTTTTCATACTTTGTGACTGAGAGATGGGAGTGGAAAGTGTAAGAGAACCAATGCTGTCACCAACAGCCAGCAGTTAGAGATTGTATGGTGATTCTCTGTCTCTTCCTACTACACTATTACTTCCCAAACCTCTAATCAAATTCAAAACTTCAGAACCCCTCAAGAAAAGCACCCCTCACTTCTCTTTTGCCCCTACCAGTCTTGAATGGGGGCTTTTTATTTAGCCTTCTCCCTCCATCATTGTTCCAAGTCTAATCTCTAGCACCACAGTCTACCATGTCTTGATATGCCCTCCTGCGCCATTCCTAGTCTCCAGGAACTCCCTCCTGAGTTCCCGTCAGCCCTACCGGGATCTTAGTTTGCCCTCTGCCCCTCTACACATACACACATGCCTGGAGGATAAAGCTATACTCTAAACTCCATCCAGCACCCTGACTGCCTGTTTCCCTTGATCTCTTCTCAGAGTAACTCTTGCACCACACTGAGCAATACCTCAGGAGAAGCTGAGCTCCCCCACAGCAATCAGGAGGCTCCCTGAGGGCAGAGAATGATCATACTTTCTCTCTCACAGCTTGCTGAAGACCATTTGTGGGTACTTGAACCAAGAGCCCTTACAGCAGTAGTGCACAACTTCTCTAATTTTCCCTCTGGCTTCTGGAAAAAGAAAGGCTTAACTGTTCCAAGGTTGATATCCAATATGAGTTCCTCAGCTTATGAAAATTGGCTTTGGTCGATAAGTGACTCTCTACCTAGAAGGTAGAAACTAGCCTACTTAACTGCACCACTTCTTTCAATGTACAACTTCCCCACAATGGAGGGCGTGGGAAAAATCTCCACAAAGTCTCTAGCTTGTGTGTTGGGGTGGGAATAGGAATTGGAATATCTAGGGCACAGAGTTTTTCCTGCAGCTGCAAGTGAACCATCAGAAATGTGGTTAGATAGTGGTGGCAACTTTGAAAAGTCCCGGATAAGTCAGGGGTCTTGATCAGAAAGCAGGCATGCCAAGGAAAGCAGAGAAACTGGAAGACACCTTGTATGTAGGCAGTTAACCAAGAAAATGAGAAACCAGATTTACTCAGGGTCAGGAAAATTAAGTGCAAAACTATGTGGATAGGTGATTAGGTAGAGGTTATAAATGTTTGGTCCAAAGTTGGGCTAGCAGACAAGTGGATGGATTTAAGTAGCTTAGTAAATAGATTGAGATGATTAGTTGAGTTGCAGTAATAAGGGTGACTGCCTAAGATATCCCAGGAGCAGGTTTAGGACACAGTGGGAGAACAAAGTGAGGCATTGGAGCCAAAAGCCTAAATCCTTCTGTGTCTTTGGTTCCATTTCTCCTACCCTACCCCTTTACTTCATTACTTTATCTTCTATGTCACAGTTCTTGAGACACATTCATTATATCAGATATATGCTCTAGTAAATTGTTTAGAAACTTTAGGTACTCATATACCAGATGCCACTGAGTTTCCAAATGTCATTGTTCACCAGAAAGGAACTCATGGGTTTAGAACTCGGATCTTTTCTTCCCCCACAGCCCCCAACCCAGAGGCATGGGCTCCTCACCATTGTCCTCGGGTAGTTGACGATGACATCCACCAACTCCAGACACATTTCATATTCTAGATACCCATGGATGAGGATGTAAAATATTTCTTCTTCCAGGAACTACAGGAGAGGGGACTCAATAAGAAAGGAAGGTTGAAGGATGGAGATTTTTTAAAAAGAGAATAATGATCCTGGTAGAGAAGGGAAGAGGAGGAGTGAATCTAGAGAGAGGATTAAAGCTGAACCCAGGGCTGAGGGAGGAGGAGAAGATATGGGTCAAAGTAAGGACATGGGAACCTGACCTGGAGCTGTAGTGCTCTGCTGACTGGAAATGCTTCCCACTCTCCTGACACATTGGCTATACACCCAACCAGCTACTTCTGTGGAGATGGTTCTACCTTGGCTGGAGCCAGGAAGATGTCTGAGATGTCGTCACCTGATCAGTTGATGCGAATTCCGGCCCACAGGGTCCATGCGTTGTGGCTGCAACAAGCAAACTCACACAGACTGCAGAAGTCCTGTGGAGAAAAGGGACGGCATGGCCGCTCTCCAAGTGAGAGAGGGCCCCAGCCCCTGCCTGGACAGGCTTTTATTGCTTTTCTCATACATTACATCAAGGACAGTCCTCATTTACTATGCACGGGTTCACTTTAGGTGGTTACCTTTTACAGATAACAAATGAAAGAATGTTGCTAATTACTTCAAAGAAAGGCATGTTTGCAAATCAAGGGGAAAAGTGGTTGAAGTGGTTACATTCTATACTTGGGAAGTTTAGCACAGATTTTAGGAAGTTACTTTGAAGATATGCAGTAAACATTTGCTGCCTAAATTCAGGGTGAGGAAGTTTTATCAAAAAGCAAGCTTCAAAGCAGCCTAGGTACAATGCAGGCCTGATTCCCCATGGGAAAACCAATCCATGGGGTAGGTTCCTGTGTGCCAACTCACTCCCCACTGGTTTTCCGAATCAGAGACTGGTCTACATTCGCCATGCCACACAGATAGGTTCCCTATAATCAGCACGTTGGGCTGCTTGCATCAATTCCCTGATGTTTGTGCTTGCGGTGTACTTTTTTGACTTCTGCTTGACAGTCTTTGAGGAAACTGCCTTCCATCTAAACATTTCTGTAAGCAATGAAGAGGGTGAGCAGGGGGCAGCTGTTTCTCTCTTGTTGGAGATGGGAATGTATTTCATCAAAACTGGGTAACATGGAATGATGAAAACATGCACAAAATAGTGAAAAACCAGAAGAGACAAGTTTGGCTCTGAGTATTTCTTTGCCTCTCACTAGCAATATATCCTCTGCCCATTCATGTAACTTCTGGAGAGTCTATTTCTTCATATGCAAAATTAGTATAATAAAAATTAGAATGAGATTCCCAAAACATGAGACATGTGCTATTAACTTTTAGGTATCAGGTATCAACTTTGAGAATCTCATCCTGCCCTCTGAATTACATCCTTTCTGTTGAGAGAATAAGTGCTTCCCATGGTTGGATGGAGAGTTGGGGACAGGGGGTAGTCAGCAGGACTATAAAAACAATACTTTAAACTCCAAACTAAAAACAAAGAGAATGAAACAAGAATTTATGGAAAAATATGAAGAAGAACCAATTAGAAAACTTGGAAATTAAAAATATAGGCATTAAAATTTCAAATTGCAACAAATAGGAGATAATCAAGACTGAACACACTTAAAGAGACAATTAATAAATTAGAAAATAGTTCTAAGGAATTCACCTAGTATGCAGTGCAGAAAAATAAAATAATTTTTAATAAAAGAACAGTTCCTAGACATGTCAATAGACTGAGATAAGTTCTAGTAGAATGGAGGAAAGGTAATAAAGATAATTGAGAATTTCCAGAGTTCAGAAAAAGACAAGAATCCTCATATGGAAAGTGCATCCTAAGTACTCACCAGGATAAAGATAAAATGATGCTTTAGTGAAACTGCAGAATATTAAGGATAAAAATAAAACTTCTAGAGCCACTACACTAAAATACAAATGACCTACACAGGAATAACAATCTGCCTGGCAATCAATTCCTCTACAACAACAAGAGATGCCAGAAGATAATAAAGACATAGCATAATGTATGTTGTGCTTTTTTAGAGTCTAAAGCAACCACTACAGGAAGTATAAAAGAATGTACAACTACTAAAATTATAGAAGGAGAAAATAGAAAGATTTGAAAAAAATAGCTCAATCCAAAGAAAGGCAAGAAAATAGGCAAATCAGACATACAGAAGAGGTGGCATCTTCAGAAAGTGCATTTTTAAAGTTGTTGTTCAAGTAAAGTTGTCTCCATTTTCCTCCCATCACTCTCCCTCAAATGACCTGCATGCACGTCCAACCCTCAATCCTACCCACCCTTTGGCTTTGTGCGTGGGTCCTTTAACATGTTGCAGAAGAGCTTTGCTCCCTTTTTCCCCCATTATCCACCTCCCACCACCTGTCTGGTTACTGTCAGATTATTCTTTATTTCAATGTCTCTGGTTATATTTTTCTTGCTTGTTTGTTTTGTTGATTAGGTTCAACTCAAAGGTGAGATCATATGGTATTTTTCCCTGACTGCTTGGCTTACAGTGATCCCTCACCTATTGTGGAAGTTATGTTCCAAGACCCCCACAATAGGTGAAAATCCACAAAGTAGTGGTGTTATATTTATTTTATTATTTATAGATATTTTAAGGCTTTATGAACCCTTCCCACATTCCTATAAATCTTTCCCACATGCTTATAAACACTTCATATGCTCTTAAACCTATGTAATTTTAACAACATATAAAATTCTATATGGGTACTCACCAGTGAAGTATACAGTGAAGTATACAATATACAGTGAAGTATTCACTGTATTGCACGATACAGTGAAGCCGCAACAAGTGAACTGCCATATAGCGAGGGACAATGATATTTCACTTAGCATAATGCTCTCCAGTTCCATCCATGCCATTATGAAGGGTAGGAGCTCCTTCACTCTTTCTGCTGCATAGTATTCCATTGTGTAAATATACCATAGTTTTTTGATCCACTCATTTACTGATGGGCACCTAGGATGCTTCCAGCACTTGGCTATTGTAAATTGTACTGCTATGAACATTGGGGTGCATAGGTTCTTTTGAATTGGTGTTTCAGGATGTTTAGGGTATAATCCCAGCAGTGGAATTGCCAAGTAAAAAGGCAGTTCCATTTTTAATTTTTGAGGAAATTTCATATTGTTTTTCTCAGTGGCTGCACCAGTCTGCACTCCCACCAACAGTGCACTAGGGTTCCCTTTTCTCCACAATCTCACCAAAACTTGATGTTTGTTGATTTGTTTATGCTAGCCATTCTGAGCGGTGTGAAGTAGTATCTCATTGTGGTTTTAATTTGCATCTCTCTAATGGCTAGTGATGCTGAGCACCTTTTTATATATCTCTGGACCCTTTGTATAGTGTTTGTTCAGGTCCTTAGCCCACTTTTTTTAAAATTGGATTGTTTGTCTTCCTGAAGTGGATTCATGAGTTCTTATACATTTTGAAGCTTAAACCCTTGTCCAAGGTATCACTGAAAAAAATATTTTCCCATACTGTTGGTTCCCTTTTTATTTTGCTGATGTTTTCTTTAGCTATGAAGATTATTTTTAATTTGATGAGGTCCCATTTCTTTCTTCTTTCCTTTATGGTCCTTGCTTTGGGTACAAAATAGTGAAAATATTCCTGTGTGGAATATCTGAGATTTTCCAGCCTATGTTCTCCTCTAGGAATTTTACGGTGTCATGACTTATATTTAAGTATTTTTTTCACCTTGAGTTTATTTTTGTATATGTTGTAAGTTGGTTAAATGGACAAATTTGTAGAAAAATATTATCTTACAAAATGGAATGAAGAAGAAGCAGAAAGCCTGAACCAAGAGATAAGAGCTGGTGAAATTGAAGTAGTAATCAAAAACTCCCAGCACACAAAAGCCCTAGACTAGATGGTTTCAAAGGAGAATTTTACAAAACATTTAAGGAAGAGCCCAACTCTATCCATCTCAGACTATACAAAAAAAAAAAAATCAACAAAAAAAGGACTCCCAAACTCTTTTGTCAATGCCAGCATCATCCTAATCCCAAAACCAGATCAAGACACAAAAAAAAGAAAGAAAACTACAAGCCAATATTGCCAATGCACATAGATGCTGAAATCCTCAAGAAAATATTGGGAAACTGCATGCAGCAATACATTAAAAAGATCATACACCATGATCAAGTGGGATTCATCCCAGGGATGCAAGGATGGTACAATATACACAAATCAATAAATGTAATACATCTCATAAACAAAAGGAAAGACAAAAAACACATGATTACATAAATAGATGCAGAAAAAGCATTTGATAAGGTATGGCACCCATTTATGATAAAACCGCTCAGCAAGGTGAGAATAGGGGAGCATTCCTCAACATGATAAAGGCTATATACAAGAAATCTATAGCCAACATCCTACTCAATGGGCAAAAACTAAAAGCTTTCCCCTTAAGACCAGGCACAAGACAAGGATGTCTACTTTCACCTTTCCTAATCAACATAGTAATGGAAGTTCTAGCCACAGTGGTCAGATAAGAAAAAGAAAGAAAAGGTATACAAATTGGAAAGGAGATAGTAAATTTGTCACTGTTTGCAGATGACACCATACCATACATAGAAAACCCTATAGACCCCATCAAAAAACTAGTTGACCTAATCAATGAATTCAGCCAAACAGCAGGATACAAAGTTAATATTCAGAAATTGATGGCATTTTTGTACACCAACAATGTAATATCAGAAAAAAATCAGGGGGAAAAATTCCATTTGCTACAGCAACAAGGAAAAAGTGCTTAGGAATAAACTTCACCGAGGAGGTAAAAGCTTCTACTGAGAAAACCACACAATACTGAAGAAAGAAATTAAGGAACATGCAAATAAATGGAAGCATGTACTGTGTTCTGTGTTCTGTACTGTGTTCTGTTCATGGATTGGAGTATTAACATCATTAAAATATGCATACTACCCAAAGCAATTGATAGATTCAATGAAATCCCTATTAAAATACCAGTGACATATTTCACAGATATAGAACAAACATTTCAAAAATTTGTATGGAACCATAAATGACCCCAACTAGCCTCAGCAATTTTGAGAAAAAAGAACAAAGTAGGAGAGATCAGAATATGTGATATCAAACTATATTACAAGGCTACTGTAATCAAAACAGTCTCATACTGGCATAAAAGCAAGCACATAGATCAATGAAACAGAATAGAGAGCCCAGAAATAAACCCATATTTCTATGGCCAATTAATATTCAACAAAGGGGGCAGAAGCATAAAATGGAGTAAAAATATCCTCTTCAACAAATGGTGTTGGGAGATCTGAACACCTACATGCAAGAAAATGAAATTCAACCATGAACTTAAACCATACACAAAAATAAACTCAAGAAAATGCTTTTAAAGGGAGGTAGATTTAAGCCCAAATATGTCAGCAATTGTATTTAATGTAAATTGATTGCATGTGCTAGTTAAAAGAAAAAAATGCTAAAACTAGATTAAAAATAGAACACCCACCCTACGCTATTTACAAGATACAACTGAAACAAAAGGACACAGGAAGTTGACAGGAAAGGAAGGCCAAAGACATGCCATGCAAACACCATGCTAATCCCCCCAAAATGTAGCATAGATATAGGTATGTTAGTAGCAGACAAAAAAAAGATCTTAAGGCAAAACCATTACTGAACAACAGCATTTCATATCAATAAAAGATTTCATTCACTGGGGAGATACACCAGTTCTTAAATTGTGTGAGTCTAATAACGTAACCTCAACATACATAAAGCAAAAATTGATAGAACAAAAGGCAGAAATTGATAAATCTATTCACCTCTCTCAGAACTGACAGAACAGAAAGAAAATCAGTAGGGGTACATAACTAAAAAATATGATTCACAAAACTGATATAATGGACTTGCATAGCACACTGTGGCCAGTAAGTGTGGAATATGTATTCCACACAAGCACACACAGAACATGTCAGAACTGTTCTTGTGCTGGGCATTAAGTCTCAACAGACTTCAGACACCTGAATTCATACAGAACGTCTTCCCTGTCCACATGTAATCAAGTGAGGAATAATGAAAATATACCTTTTTAAATCTTCATATGTTTTAAAATTAAGGAATGTATTTATGAATAATAATGGAACAAAGAAGAATTCTTAGTGGAAATTAGAAACTATTTCAACTGGATGATAAAAATGCTACATACCAACCTTGCTGAGATGCATCTAAAGCTGAATTTATAGCATTAAATACATATATTGATTTGGAATTAAGTAAACACTTTGCATAAGCAAAAATACAAGTCAAAGGGAAAAATCAAAAATAAGCCTTATTGTATATTGTTAGTAAAATCAGAGAGAAAAGATCAGGAGAGAAATTATTTCAAGTGACTTAAAATACAGTATTTGATTTGTACAACACTAACAGCCTATATGCAAAGCAGACAAAAAGAAAAAAAGTCAAGAAAGTCTTAAGTTGCATTCCGTAGTCTCAATGTTAGTAATAACATTGGTATATTATACTGAAAGTGCCATATGGATTTTGAATATTTTTAGCTTAAGGAAAATAAGAGACATAAGTGTGTGTGTGTGTGTGTGTGTGTGTGTGTGTGTTTAATTAAAAAAAAAAAAAGCCCAGTGTTCTAGTGATCCATTATTGTCTCTCAGTTCCAAATGCACCCAAGCACTTCATTCTGTAATACGGACACTGCACCCTGAAACATTCCTTCTTTGCCAGTTGACATGTTGGTGAGCTTTACCAGCAGACGGAGCTGGAGAAAAACTGAAGGATGTGCATCAGCTCTTTGTGGAAGACGGGCAGTGATACTCACTACACAGCAAGTTTTCTTGCCAGTCCCAGCCCTGTGGTTCCTTGATACCTTCCTTGGCCTGCCAGCCACCCAGCAAAACCAATGTTCATATGAGCTTTATTTGTAACAGCCAAAAGCTGAGACAACCACGTGTCCTTTAAGAGGAGAATGGCTAAAGAAATCGTAGTACAGCAGCCCCACCTTCCCTGTGGTTTCCCTGTCCACCATTTCAGCCACCCATGGTGAACTGAGGTTTGGAAATATTAAACGGAAAATTCCAGAAAGAAGCAATTCGTAAGTTTTAAATTAGGGCGCCTTTCTGTGTAGGATAATGAAATCTCAAGCCATCCCTCTCTGTCCTGCCTGGCAGGTGAATCATCCCTTTGTCCAGCACATCCATGCTGGACAGCTTCCACCTGTGAATCACTTGTTAGCTGTTCAGGGTGTCAGGTCGACTGTCATAGTACCCTAGTGCTTGAGTTCAAGTCACCCTTTGTTGGTCCCGAAGTGCAAAAGCAGTAAATAGGCAATACAGACATGCTAAAGAGAAGCCATGAAGTGCTTCCTTTAAGTGAGGAGGTGAGCACAGCAAAATAAGGTTTTTTGAAAGACACACCACATTCACATAACCTTTATTACAGTATATTGTTATAATTGTTCTGCTTCATTATTAGTTCTTGTTTTTAACCTCTTACTGTGCCTAACTTAAATTAAATTTTATCATAAATATACATGTATAAAAAAACATAGTATATATTGGGTTTGATACTTTCCAAAGTTTCAGGCATCCACTGTGGGTCTTGAAACATATCCCCAATGGGTAAGGGTGGACTACTATACACCCACACCACAGACTACTACTCATCAACTAAAAAGAAGCAAACTATTGATACATACAACAACCTGGATGGATTTCAAGGGAGTGAAAAATTCTGGCCACAGTCATCAGACAAGAACAAGAAATAAAAGACATCCAAACTGGAAAAGAGGATACAAAATTGTCATTGTTTGCAGATGACATGATACAGTACATAGAAAATCCCATAGAGTCCACCAAAAAACTCCGTGACCTAATAAGTGAATTTGGCAAAACAGTGGGATATAAAGTTAATATTTAGAAATTGATGGCATTTTTGTACACCAACAATGAAATATCAGAAAAAAATCAGGGGGGAAAATTCCATTTGATATAGCAACAAGAAAAATAAAGTACCTAGGAATAAACCTAACCAAGGATGTAAAAGACCTGTACCCAGAAAACTATACAACATTGAAGGAAGAAATTAAGGAAGACAAACAAACAGAAGCATGAACCATGCTCATGTGTTGGAAGAATTATCATCAAAATGTGCACACTACCCAAAGCAATTTATAGATTCAACACAATCCCTATTAAAGTACCAATCACTATTTCACAGATGTAGAACAAACATCAACACTTTATATGAAACCATCAACGATCTTGAATAGCCTCAGCACTTTTGAGAAGGAAGAACGAAGTGGGAAGGATCACAATACCTGATATCAAACTGTAATACAAGGCCACTGTAATCAAAACAGCCTCGTACTAGCATAAGAACAGATACATAGAGCAATGGAACAAACAAAAGCGAGAGCCCAGAAATAAAGCTGAGTCTCTATGGTCAATTAACATTTGACAAAGGGGGCAGAAGCATAAAATGAACTAAAAATAGCCTCCTCAACAAATAGTGTTGGGAGAACTGGACAGCTCTACATGCAAAAAATGAAACTCAATCACCAACTTACACTTATACACAAAAATAAGTTCAAGGTGGATAAAAGACTTAAATATAAGTTGTAACACCTTAAAAGTCCTAGAGGAAAACAGAGGCAGGAAATCTCAGACATTCCATGCAGTAATATTTTCACTGATATGTGACCTAGAGCAAGGGACATAAAGGAAAGAATTTAAAAAATGGGATCTCATCAAATTAAATAGCTTCTGCACAACTTAAGAAAACAACATTAAAATGAAAAGAGAACCAACTATATGAGATAACATACTTCCCCATGATACTTCTGACAAGGTTTGATCTCCAAAATATGAAAAGAACTCACACAACTCCACTCTAGGAAGTCAAACAACACACTTAAAACATGGGCCAAAGGACTTGAACACTTATTAAAGGAGGACATACATAAGGCCCCAAGACACATGAAAAGATGCTCAACATCAGTAGCTGTCAGAGAGATGCAAATTAAAACCACAATGAGATTCCACTTCACACCAGTCAGAATGGCTGTCATCAACAAACAACAAGTGTTGGAGAGGATGTGGAGAAAAGGGAACCCTAGTGCAATGTTGCTGGGAATGTAGACTGGTACAGCCACTGAGGAAAATAATATGGAATTTCCTCAGAAAACAAAAAATGGAACTGCCTTTTGACTCGGCAATTCCAGTGCTGGTATTATATCCTAAGAACCCTGAAACACCAATCCAAAAGAACCCATGCACCCCAATGTTCATAGCAGTATAATTTACAATAGCCAAGTGTTGGAAGCTACCTAGGTGCCCATCAGTAAATGAATGGATCAAAAAACTTTGGTACATTTACACAATGGAATTCTATGCAGCAGAAAGATAGAAGGATCTCCTGCCCTTTGGGACAGCATGGATGGAACCGTAGAACATTATGCTAAGTGAAATAAGCCAGGCAGTGAAAGAGAATTATCATATGGTTTCACTCACATGTGGAATCTAGCAAACAAACTGAACCAACAAGAAAAACAGAGACAGATTATAGACAGAGAGCAGGATGACAGCTAAGTGTGGAGGGGTGGTGGAGGTTATGGGGTGGAAGGATTAAGCAAAAAAGAAAAACAACTCATGGACAACAGGGTGTTGATGGCTGTGGGGAGGGAGTATAAGGGGACTAAAGGGTAATGGAAAAAAATACAATGAAGGTTATATATTTTTTAAAAAGTCTTTTGAGATAAGTTTGGATATTTTCCTTTGATAGCACACTCAAATTAAATCATAAATAGTTCCCCAAAGGTGAGTTCCAATGTGGATCTGAAACCATATCAATGAACTTTCCATGCCGCTGTATTAAGTCCATTTTGTCCTTTGAGTAAATATTTTGTCCTTGCAAAGTAATATCATGCATTTTTTGTTTAGAAAATATTGCTTCACTGAGTTGAGCTCTTTCAAATGTTGACACATTTTATTATTCAAAATTTTAAAACCATATTCATTAGTATCATCACTGATCTCTTCAAAAAGTCTTTGTTTGAGAAGTGGATACAAATTTTACAAATTTCTAATTTTCACTGGAAAGCTCATTTTATCTTTAGAAACAAATACCATCAGAGGTATTTGCTGAATTGACAGGCTCACTTTGTTTAAATTTCATAAAATGTCTACCAGATACTCAAGTCAGAATAACCATAGTTTGTCATTGTTTCCTCTAGAAAAATAGTGTTCTATAAAAAAAGTGGCTGGTTCAGCTTGCAACTCAATCACACAAGTTCTTCCACCACACTGTGGCACTTGGTATGCAGCAGAAGTGTTATCTGCCTGTTTCCCATTTTGTCATGCAGAATATTAAAAAGGTGTATACTCAAGGGTAAAGATTTAACACATTTAATAATTTTACTGCTTCACTAAGAGCATTCTTGGAAAAAAGATTTTTTAATGTGAGTATATGTTTTTAACGCCCTGTAGAGTGCATAACTATTTGTACACTTTGGTGCCATTGCCTTGATTTGAGCTAAGGGGATGGCAGTTTTGCTTTTTCACCATCAGTAAAAGTTGAGATAGTGAAAAAAACAGCCAAATATTAATATTTTCACAAAGTGCTTTTGGTATCACAGAACCTCTGAAAGGGTCTCAGAGACCTTCAGAGATCTGACCATACTTGAAAACTACTGGCTTAGACAACCCAGGGACTTTTAGAACTTCTTAATATCCAGCTGAGTTCAGAACTAAAAATTATTTATCTTTTAAGTAAAAGGTAAACAGAGGTTAAATCATCCAGCTCCCTTCTTTCCCATGAGAAAAAAAAAAATGGAAAGTTGAGAAAGAGATAAAACACCTTTCTTATTTCTGGCCATTTTTAGAATTTGGACAGCATCATTGACTGCACTGAGTGATATTTTTACTCTTGTAGTTCAGTGAGAACAACTCTCCAACATCACAAACAAAATTATTCAAGAACCTAGTCTTTTCTGAAGCCCTTTGGTGGCACATGACTTTAAACCTAGCAGATTCACTTTTGTATTTCCATTTACTGGTGAGGCCATCTATAACTCTGGATTATAATCTCTAAATCATTCTTTGTCACCCACATATGAAGGGATATAAGGATAGACACCATGAAAACACATAAATTGATAATTAGCAAGGAGAGTTATAGAGAGACAAAAACTCATACAATGGTCAGGAGAACAAAAAAACAAAGTTTTCTATGGAAAGTAACTTTTCCTCACAGGTGATCTGACCATAAAGTCCTAAGTGGGCAGGTCATGGTGGACAGTCATGCCCCAGGCATGTAACTTCTTCAGTAAAAACCTTATCTTTCCCTTAAGCATGCTTTGTCATTGATTCTGTGAATCTAGGTTTACACATCTTTAATATATTTATTTATATTTTTAGAGAGAAGGGAAGGCAGTGATAAAGAGAGGAAGAGAAACATTGATGTGAAAGAAAAACATCAATCAGTTGGCTCTCATATGCATGTTACCTCTTGTACACATCCCAATGGGGCACCAAACACGAAACCCAGGCACCTGCCCTGACTGGGAATCGAACCAGCAACACTTCGCTTTGTGGAATGATGCCCAACCAGCTGAGGCATACCAGTCATGGCTAGCTTAACACACCGTTGAAACAACCCCTTTCAGATGCCTCTTGCTAAAGTGCAACCCTCCCAACCTCAAAAGAGCACATAATCTTAACTATTTTATAATTTGATTCTTGTCTTGCTTTCGCCCACTCTTAAGCAATCTTTCTTACCTTCCATCCTTAATTTCAAATGCATAAAGAAAACTGCAAAGCTGTTATTCTTGGGAGCAGGTGAGATCTTTCTCCCTAACATATGCCATCAGTTTGGCTCAAACTCTCATAAAAATTCTCTACATGTTTGGACATTTCTTACGTCCATAGCCACAGAAGACGTCTTTGAAGAGATGATCTTTGATTTGAGCCTAAATGACAAAACAGAGTCCAATACAGAAAGATTGTGGCAAAATATCTGATGTAAAGGGAAGATTAAGTCCAAAGGACCTGAAGCAGGATCAAGTTAAAACTATTTGAAAAATCAAAGGGTCAGACACACATGATAAAACAGTGAGCACAGTGGGTTGAGATTAGAGACCGGTAAGTAGGATCTAGTTCATAGCCATGGAAGAGTTTAAATTTTTTTTCTGAGTGCAACAGCAAGCTACTACAATATTGTGAGAAAATGAAATAATCTATTTAAAATAGGGTCCAAACGGCAAAGAGCCCTTTCTAAATATGATATATCTTCTTCCAGAAGAATGAAAACCTAGTCCTGGTCATCATGAAAACTTAAGGTTGGAATTTATTAGGAAGTATGGCTACCTTCTTTTATATGTGTGTTAGACAAAATAATGACCCTCACCTCCAAAAAATGCCTGTATACTAACCCCTGGAACCTGGAAGTATGTTTTGTCAGTGGTAAAAGAGACTTTGCAGATTGAATTAAAGCTAAAGACATAGATTATACTAGGTCATCCCCCTGGCCCCAGTGTAATCCCATGAGTCTTTAAAAGCAGGGAATTTTCTTGGTTGAAGGCAGAGGAAATGCAGCAGAAGTCAGAGACACTTAAAGCACGAGAAGGATTCAGTACACCATTGCTGGTTTGAAGATGAAAGGGCAATGTGATGAGAAATGTAGACAGATCCTTAAGGAGCTGAAAGAGGCTCCCAGCTGACAGCCAGCGAAGAAACAGGAGCCTCAGGCCTACAACCAGAAGGAACTCACTTCTGCCAAAGGCTTAAATGAGCTTGGAAATGGATTTTCCCCCAGAGCCTCCAGATAATAGCCCAGAATGGCTGACACCTTGAGGCTGACCTTGTAAAACCCAAAGAAGAGAACGCAACCAAACCTACACATGCTTCTGGCCTATAGAACTGTGAGATAAATTCATATGGCTTGAAACTGTTGTGTTTATAGGAATTTTCTATGGTAGCACAGAAAACTAATGAATATGGTTCGGTAAGTAGAGAGATAAAAAAAATTGGTATTTTTTTAATAATCTTCAAGATGGCAAAGAAGGTAACTTTGCACATCTTCCTGAATCCTAGTTTGTTAAACAAAATGAAAAATAACCTCTGTGTTCAGTAAAAACAAGAATCATCATTAACACCAAATCACAAACTGTAAAGAATATATAATAATGAAACTTTTGCACCAAGTTTAGGGAAGACCATGGAAGCTGCTAGAAATATTGAAAAGGGTACACGTTTCCCTAAAGTAAGCTGGGCTGCCCCGGAAGGCCCTGTCGGCAGTTTGATGCCAGGATCTCAGAATGCTAAGGTGCAAATGCACTGCAGAACAACCAGAGAACAGGTCTACAAAACCCTCTTTCTGCTCCCCAGAGAGACCATCTCTGAGTTTACAGGACCCATCCCTGCATCTGTGCTCCAATACTACACTAGCAATAAGAACCACCAGGACCACAAGAAAAGTAAAACAAATAAAAAATAAGTGAAATATTTTCTTCAAAAGTAGAATTGAAAATAAGAAATCTTGAGGCAAAAAAACTTAGATTAAACAATGGAACAAATAGAAGGGACACATAAATAAAGAATAAAAAGAGATACAAATTTACTTGGCAGAACTAAGGCAAGAAGTAGACAATGACAGTAAACCATACAGAAATGAAAGGCATGCCAGAAGTTGAAATACATAAACTGATTGCTGCTGAAAATAGGACAAAAGCATAAGGCTAGAGAAAATTACACAAAATGAGATAGAAAAGAACAAAGGTATAAAAGCAAGTAGAGAGAGCATGATAAATATGGGCAACAAAAAAAAAGAGATATAATTGGTGTTTCTAAAGAAGAAATCTCAGCAAATGGAATAGAAATTGAAAATGTTAAAAAAGAAAAACATTTTCTAAAAGGATGAATATGTGGATTACAAAGAAATTCTTTGTTCCACTTAAAAAGATGTAAGAATGAACAATGTCAAGACATACCTGATGAGGCTTCTAAACTTTAGCAGAAAAATGTATCATAACTATCTAGGAAATAAAAATAGGCCACCCATATTGAGCAAAAATTAGACTGCTTTCAAACTTCTGCAGAAGATTTTTATTTTATCGTGAGAAAAGAGTGAATCAATATTTACATAGTTCTGAGAAAAAGCAAGAGTGCTCCCTATTTTTAAGACCCAATTTGTCATTCATTCTCAAAGGCAATGGAAGCAATTTCAAATAAGCAAAGGGTTAGAAATTATAGCTCTGATGAAGTCTTAAAAAAATCTATTTAATGACAAATCTAATCAATCAAATGATAAAATGAAGAATCAAATAAAGAATGTGTACACTGGAAAGCTATTTATAACATAATTGAATGTTGAATACATTTAAGTGTAGAACTGGGAAAGATAAACTATGAAAATTACAGTAGCTGAATATAATAAAATGTTACATTCCTGACAATGGAAAAACTAATATGACAAAATTAAGAAGTAGAGAAAGATAGGCAGGAAGTAAAGAAGTACAAGCTTACCATTTTATTAGATTTCATAGAAAGAAATCAGTGGATAACACTAAAGTTTGGATAAGTTATTAAAGAATAAGAATAGCTTATATCATTCCAAATATAATAAGGAAAAATACAGATACATAACATATTTACATGCACACACACACACACACCAAAGAAACACACTAATTATGTAGCACAATATGTTTTTTAAAAAGACTTCCTCCATTTCCAACAATTTAGTGACAGAAATTATGAAAAAGTGACAGAAATTATGAGAAAGTTATGAAAATTATGAAAAAGTTGATAAATGCAAATAATAATTGTCACAAATTTAACTCTAAATTATAATTGAGTTTGCATGAAAGTTAAAGGAATACCTTGGTGGTCCCAATAGAAGGAGCCCAAGCCACGGAGTTAAACTAGCTCTGAAGCCATGACTGCCCTAGATGATTTTGGATACAAGAAACTGGATAGAAAAAAAAGGGTTCTATGTAACGTAACCTCACAGTGTGATCTGATCAGAATTTCCTAACTGGGCACTTCATGGTGGCTTCATGGTGGCACGTCACATCCCAGGCACATAACTTTTTCAGTAAAAGGTTTACCTTTGCCTTAAGCCCTGTCAATTATGTCTGTGCATCTGGGTTAACACACATTTGAAATAAGCCCTAACCACCCTCAAGAGAGCACGTAATCTGTAATTCAATACTTGCCTTGCTTTCTCTCACCTCCGTGTCATCTTCCTTACGTTCCTGCAATTCCAAATGCATGAAAGAAGCTGCAAAACTGTTCTTTTCTGGAGCATTTGAGATCTTGTTGTCCGACATATATCATCAGTTTGGCTCAAATAAAATCATAAAAATTCCCTACAGGTTTGGATGTTCTTATGTTGACAAAACCTAGTGCCTGGGTTATAACATCCAAGTGAGGCACAAAAGATAGGGCCTTGGGCCCACATACGTTCGAGATTGGGCTCCTAGACCCCTTTACTGAGCTGGGACTCTCCACACCTGCTCGTTTAGTAAAACAGTAAGATAGAATTAAAGCTTCCTGACAGCAAAGGGACTTTATGCGTAAATGTGCCTGTTTCAGCTTCATACATGTAAAAAATAATGTCCAGGGAGAACTCATGACCATAGATCTGACCTCAAGTAGGTTTAGGGTTCCCAAACAAGAACAGTAACTTAAAGTGATATAGGGACTAGAGCACCTGGAGAATCACAGTAATACAAAACAGATGTAGGAGTGTAATGGTGGAAAACTGTAACAGTGGAGAATTCTAACCCACCCCACACTTCTTTTGATAAAGTTTCTGTAAGTGCTGACTCTAGGAACTAATTTCAAAAGATACAGACCCTGAACTTGAGGCATCCCAGCTCCAGGAGATTTGCTGACCTTCAACGGTGGAGGCAGGATGAGTAAAACAGGATGATGCACAGTGGGCATCACCTGCCTTATCGGAATGGACTGTGCTTATCTGCATGGAGAAAGTTTTTCAGTCCCCTCCCTTGATCTCTTTGTTCTGTTCCCCTCTTCTTCCACACAAAAACCTCTGCCTCCACTGAGATGGGGAGATGGGCTATGTGACAGGAGTCCCCCATCTTCCCAGGAGATAGGCTTGGAGACATGAGTCCCCAGTCTTCCCTAGAGATGGACCATGTGACATGAATCCCCCATCTTCGAAGAGACGGGCTTTGTGGCACAAGTCTGCCATGTTCCAGGTGGCTGGCACCTAAAAATTGACCACTTTCCTTTACATCAGTACCTGCCTCTCAAATGCTGGCTTTCATAGCAGCAGACAACCAGACTTCCTTTCAGTTACAGGAACATACCTTCAAATCAGACTTCCAGTATTTCTTTAAATTGTATTTCATTGATTATGCTATTATAGTTGTCCTGATTTTTACCCCTTTTCCCCCTCCATTCAGCACCCCCACAGCCTCAGGCATCCCCCCATTGTTCTTGTCCATGGGTCATGCATAGGCTCTTTGGCTACTCCATTTCCTGTACTGTACTTTACATCCCTATGGCTATTCTGTACCTAACCATTTGTACTTCTTATCCCCTCTCCTCTGCACTCATTCTCCCTCTCTTCCCTCCCATCTGGCAGCCATCAAAACGCTCTTCGTATCCATGATTCTCTCTCTGTTCTTCTTGTTTGCTTGTGTGTTTTTTAGATTCAATTCCAGATAGATATGTATTTTTGGAATTTTATTCACAGTATTGATCTTCTTTTTCTTAAATAAGTCCCTTTAGCATTTCACATAATAATGGTTTGGGGATGATGAAGTCCTTAAGTTTTTTCTACTCTGGGGAGCTCTTTATCTGTCCTTCCATTCTAAACAATAGCTTTGCTGGGTAGAGCAATCTCAGCTGTAGGTTCCTGCTTTCCATGACTTTGAATATGTCTTGCCAGTCCCTTCTAGCCTGTGAAGTTTCCTTTGAGAAATCAGCTCACAGTCTTATGGGAATCTCTGTAGGCAACCAACTTCTTTTCTCTTCCTGCTTTTAAGAATCTCTTTTTATCCTTAACCTTTGGCATTTTAATTATGATGTGTCTTGGTGTGGTCCTCTTTGTATCTATCTTGTTTGGAACTCTTTGTGCTTCCTGGACTTGCATGCCTATTTCTTGCACCAAATTAAAGAATTTTTTTCATTATTTTTTTAAACAGATTTCCAAGTCCTTGCTCTTTCTCTTCTCCTTCTGGCACCCCATGATGGAAATGTTGGACCTCTTGAAGTTGTCCCAGAGGCTGCTTACACTATCTTCATTTTTTGGATTCTTTTTTTCTTCTTGTTGTTCTTATTGCTTGTTTTTTTTTCTTCCTTATGTTCCAAATCATTGCTTTGATTCTCACCTTCATCCACTCTACTGTTGTTTCCCTGTAAGTTGTTCTTTATTTCAGTTACTGTATCCTTCATTTCTGACTGGGTCTTTTTTATGCCACTGAGGTCCTCGCTATGTTCCTTGAGCATCCTTATAACCTGTGTTTTGAACTCTGCCTCTGATAGATTGCTTAACTCCATTTCATTGAGCTCTTTTTCCAGAGTTTTGATCCGTTCTTTCACTTAGAGCCCAGGGATGGCCAATCTTTTGGCATCTCTGGGTCACACTGGCAGAAAAAGAGTTGTCTAGGGCCACACATTAGATACATAAACACTAACAAAAACAAAAAAAATCCCATAATGTTTTAAGCAAATTTATGATTTTGTGTTGAGAGGCATTCATAACCATCCTGAGCCACATGTGGCCCATGGACCACAGGTAGGATGTCATTAATTTAAGTCATGTTTCTTTGTCTCTGCATTTTGGCAGCTTCCCTGTGTTTGTTTCTATGAATTAGGTAGAGCTGCTTTGACTCCGTGTCTTGGTAATGTGGCTTAATGTAGTAGGTGTGCTATAGGGTCCAGTGGCACAGCCTCCCCTATCACCTAGGCTGGGTACTCGACATGTGCCTTTCACACAGGTTGAATACACCCTCCTCCTTCGGTAGTTGAGACATGGTTGCTGTTGGTAGATCAATGGGAGGGATTTACCCAGGTCACTCAGCTGCAGGAACTGGCTGTGACCACTGACCACAAACCTCTTCCCTCCATGGAGGATCAGCTATGCAGGGGAAGGGTGGTGGTACTCTGATATGGTCTGTAGCTGCCCACTGGATGTGTTGGCCCTGGGGTTTCCCAAGTGGTGCAGGCCATGCATGGTCAGCCCCCACCTGTGTTTTGCCTGGGCCACCCTGACGGAGCTATAAAGCAATCTGAGATGGCTGCGACTTGTGCTGGGCTTAGAGATTGCCAGGTGAAGTCAAGCTGTGAATCTAGGCTGGTTACAGCTAGTGCCAGGCCTGGGGCTCACTGAGGACAGCTGTTGCTTTTTTGAGAAGACTTAGGAAGCTGTGAAGCATGAGCCAAGAATATTCATATGGAAAAGCAGTGTGGGCTAGCTGGTAAGCTGGGTGGGGCAGGGTCTCTGGAGATCTCCAAGGCCAGTCAAACAGTGTTAGCCAGGTTGAGTCTCAGATAGGCAACAGCTTGCTGGCTCTGTGACTCTGTGGGGAAAGAGTTTAGAAGAGGGACAACGGCCTCTGTTTGCCTTGATGCCAGACACTTCCTTTTCTCCCTGTATACCACTGGTTCCTTTCAAGCCGTTACCCCAATGCTGTAGCTCAGAGGGAATGAGTCTGAATAGGCAAGTGGGTGTGTGGGTTCTTCAAGAGGAACTGCATAGGACTCCAGAAGTTTCTTCCAACAATCTATCCCTGCTGGCTTTTTTAGCCAAAAGTTGTGGGGACTTATCTTCCTAGCACTGGAACCCTGGACTGGGGGACCTGGTGTGGGGCTGGGACTCCTGGCTCCAAAGATATCCCTTTCAAATTTTTATCCACCACGCATGTATGTGTGACCAGCCTGTTCTGCATCTCCATCCCTCCAACCAATCCGGATTGGTGTTGTTTCTTTAATTCCGTAGTTGTTAGACTTCCATTCAACTTAATTTCTGATGGTTCTGAGTGATGGCTGTTCTATATTTTAGTTGTAATTTTGATGTGGTTGTGCAAAGGGGTGAGCCATGTCTGCCTATGCCCCCATCTTGACTCGAAGCCTGATTTTCAGTATTTTTAGAAAGTGAGGTTAGTCAGAAACAAGTACAAAAAATAAGTTTCCAGTGTTGCTCAGTATCAAGTGCTGGTTTATGAACTGAAAGGTCGCCAGTTCAATTCCCAGGCAGGGCACATGCCTGGGTTGCAGGCCAGGTCCAAAGTTCGGGGCATGCAAGAGGCAACTGAGCAATACACCAGTTTCTCTCCATCTCTTTCTCCCTCCCTTCCCTTCTCTCTAAAACTAAATAAATAAAATCTTTAAAAAATTACTTTCCAAAATATACAGTGATACAAGATGTCATCAATGAAGACAGCAGAAATAAAATCAATAGAATTGTCACCGCAAAGATTTTGGCTATTGAAATGATCAAATCACAATGCAAAAAGTATTTCTAAAAATATTTAAAGAAATAAAAAAGGAAACAAAATACTTGTGTGTTATCTTTATTTTATGGCAGGAACTGTTCTAAATGCTTTATCCATATATTTACTCATTTAATCCTCAACAACTTTATAAAGTAGGTACTATTCATTTTTCAGATAAGAAAACTAAACCTTGGAGAAGTTAAGAAACTTGCCTAAGTGTACACTGCCTAAGTTGTGGTGTTAGAACCCAAATTCTAGGAATTTAGCTTCAAAATTTGTGCTTCTAGTAATTATGTTGTAAGCAAGTACTAAAAATATATTAATAATTAACTGGCCAATTTTGAAAGTAAAACATAGATCTACTAAGGTGGAAATAATTGAAAGAAAAACTCAGCTGCACTGCAGAGTAGACACAGCTGAAGAGAGAATTAGGTCTGCAAGACAGAGCTAAAATCTTTAACCACATTGCATTAAAGATTAGTAAACAGAACCCCAAATTTAAGAGTCTGAAAGGTAAGATTGAATTGCCTAGTAGCCACCTCAGTAGGAGAGTAAAAAGGAAGTGAAAGAAAAAGACTGTTCAAAGAGACAACAGCTGAGATTTGTCCAGGCCAGGTGAAAGAAATAAATTCATAGATTCAGGCAGTACCAAAAATCTCAGACCACACAAGCACAAATAAAGAAACAAGGAGAATGATGAAAGGCTAATCGTTAAGCTAGGAGAAAGGCTGGGGACACTGATAGTTTTATTACATAGTCTTCTCTTGAAATAAAAAATAAACATTTCGAATAAGTAACAAAAAAGCTCCTAAAAGCAGCTAAAGAAAAAAAATGGACAACTTATGTAATGATTAGAACAAGGGCTGATTTTTCCACAGAAAGATTAAAAGCTAAATATATGGTATAATAATAGTTTCAAATTGTTGAGACAAAATAATAGTCACCGAGGAACTATGAAATTAAGTTTTCAATCATGAGCTATCTTTTTAAAAATGGTATTTTCAGCCCTGAGCAGTGTGGCTCAGTTGGCTGGGCATTGTCCCGCAATGCAAATGTCACCAGTTCAATTCCCCGTTCAGGGCATATGCCTGGATTGTGGGTTCAGTCCCCGGTAGGGACATGTATGAAAGGCAACTGGTCAGTGTTTCTCTCTCACATCAATGTTTCTTTGCCTCCTTTTCTCACTCTCTTCCCCCTCTCTCTAAAAATAAATAAATAAAATCTTTTTAAATGACATTTTCAGACATGACAAAATGGGAAATTTAATACCCATAGACTCACCAAAGAAACTGAAACAATGTTAAGCGATGTACCTCAGCAAGAACTAAAACAATCTCAGAAGAAAGGTGAGCAAAAAAAGTATGTGGATAAAGTTAAGCAGTAACCATTTAAAACAAAACTAATAATGTTTAGAATGGGATATAAAATAGAGGTAGAGAACTTTGGCTTCTGAAAGTGAAAGAGTGGCTTGTCATAGGCTCATTAATTACAGTTGAATGAAAGGGAAGGAAAAAAAGAGAAAATCTTAAGGGAAAAGCACAAAACAGCTATTAGAGAGTAACATCAAGTTGAGGGGCCAGCTACCTTGAGGTAAGCCTGACACACGTACTGTTTTCCCCTGGAGGAATTTGCCAATTCCTAAGGGGTCTGGGGCTAGGACACAATGCAATATTGGTGACTCAAAGTGTCAGCAGTCTTTTGAGAAGATAAAGACTGAGGATCAGTGATACCAAGTCATCCACAACAGGAAGGACTATGATCCCAGGGAAAAGACTAACTTTCTCACTTTCTTCCTCCAAAAGCATTTTTCGATTCCTATCCTGTGTAGGACAAGAGGACAGGAAGCCAAGCAGAAAGTGGCAGCCACGTAACGAAGATTAAGCAGAGTTTTCACTCTCGTTGTATTGGTGTCCATGGAAGAAACATTCAAATCTACAGAGAATTTTTATGAGTTTGAGCCAAAACTGATGATAATTCCTGGGAAGCAAAATTTCAAATGCTACAGAGAATAACAGTTTCCTAGTTCCTTTCATGCACTTGAAATTGAGGATGAAATGTAAGAAAGATTACTCAGCAGGTGTTGGATCACAGGATAGTAAATAAGATTATGTGCTCTCTTGAGGGTGGTTAGAACTCATTTCAAAGGTGAGTAACTAGGTGCATAGAAACAATGGACAGGGTTGCTTAAGGCATAGATAAAGCTTTTACTTAAAAGAGTTACAGTATTTTGCCATGTATAATGAGCACCCATGGTCTTTGTGTGCATTATACTTGAGATTATTATACCAATGGTATTTAATCATTATACCCATGTATAATGTGCATACTTATTTTTCCCTCAAAAATTTTGGTAAAAACTGCGTATTATACATGGCAAAATAGAGTATATGCCTGGGACCTGGCGAGCCACCATGACCTGCCCAGTTAGGAAGTTATGATCACACCATGAGGTTCACTTTCCGTAGAGGTTAACTTTCCCCCTTTCATCCACACTGGGGACGCAAAATTAGAGTATAGGTCCCACCAAGGGGAAGAAGCCCTGGTATATGGAGCCTTCAACTGTAATCCCTGATGGGCTACAAGATCATCCAGAGCCTCTGCAGTTTTTCATACAAAATATGTGGCATTCAGTTAAATATTACCATGCATACCAGGAGACAAGGTCAAATAGCCACAGAGAGAGAAAAAAGGAGAAACAAAACCATAGCTAAACAAAGACTTTGTTGTTAAAAATAACTTATGAAAGATGGTTTCTTTAAATGTACAATAAGATGGAAATGATTACCAAAGGAACTGAAATAATGAGAAAAAGAAATCCTGGAACTCCCAGAACTGAAATATTTAATTAACAAAATTAAGACCTCAGTAGAGGTATTTATATAGAAAATGTCCAATATATAGTGTTTAGTGAAAAGGACAATCTGAAAAACACATAAAAGGATACTTCAAAATATTAACTTATTTATACTATAGAGAGGATGTAGAAATAAATTCAGAGCTTAATTATACTTTTATCCTTAAACCCTTCAATAAGCAGTATTATTTCTATAGAAATTTATACTTCTATAAAAATTGAATGAATAAATAAAATTAATATGTGCTTATTACAGAAGAATTTTAAAACTAGAGTCGGAGAAGAAAATATACCTTCTTTCATAATGCCAAGGCTCAAGGATAATAACATTTAATGTTTTTTGCTTGTTTCCAATTTTTTGTCATGCATATTTTATTAGTCACAATCATGCAATACAAGAGGCAGAATCCTAAGATGCTTCGCAAAATTCTTGTGAACTCCCTTCTCTTCAATTTGGGCAAGACCTGTGAATGTGATTGGATAGCTGCTACCTTGATTAGGTTTTGCTATATCAGACTCCATCTTAGCAGACTAAAGAGAGAGTGTCCTACTGACTCGGAAGAAGTGAGTGCCATGTTATGAGATGACCTAAGGCTATGGCCTGAGACTGCCACCTAGGAATTGAGAGAAAGTCATGGCCAAGAGCCTGCAAGAAAACAGCAATTTAAACTAGAACTGCAAGGAACTGAATTCAGTTACCAACCAGTGAGCTGGAAGAGACCCTGAGCCCTAGGTAACACCCTGATTTTAGTCTGAAGAGACAATAAGCAGAGGATTCAGAACATCTATTCCTGGATTCCCATGGGAACTATGGGATAATACATTTATGGTTATTTTTTAAGATTTTATTTATTAATTTTTAGAGAGAAGGGAAGGAAGGGGGAAAGAGAGGGAGAGAAACATCAATGCATGGTTGCCTCTCACATGCCCCCTACCAGGGACCTGGCCTGCAACACAGGCATGTGCCCTGACTGGGAATTGAACCAGCAACATTTTGGTTCACAGGCTGGCCCTCATTCAAGTGAGCCACACTAGCCAGGGTGAATTCATGTTGTTTTAAGATGATATATTTGTCATAATGTGTTATGTAGTAATAGAAAATTTGTATATACAATATATAACTACCACAAATTAATTATGTAATAAGCACAAGAGAAATGTAGAAAATTTACATAGACACCAAGAAGGCAAATGGACCAAATAATCACACTTAATATTTTGTTTTGTCAAAATATTAAGTTAGCCTTTTTTCATCTAGAAATGCTTTACTATGTATCCTTAAAAGATGTCATCTTTATAAAATAATAATAACCACGAGTATTATTTCACTGTTTTCTCTGTGCTTTTCCAACCTATACCCACTGTAGTAGTTAATTTTATGCATCAACTTGGCTACGCTAGGGTCCCCAGTTATACAATCAAACACTGATCTAGGTTGTGTTGTTTGCCGTAAAGGTATTTTGTAGGTATGGTTAGCATTTACAATCAGTTAAATTCAATAAAGGAGATTAGCTTTGATAATCTGGCCTCACCCATTCAGTTGAAAGGTCTTAAGAGCAGCAGCACTGTGGCTGCTCCAAGAAAGAAGAAATTCATCCTCAAGATTGCAAATGCGGTTCCTGTCCTAGTTTCCGGCCGGCCATGCAAACTTCAGGTGTGCCAGACCCCACAATCACATAAGCTGATTTCTTGAAATAAATTTGAGTGTGCGTGTGTACGAGGTCTTCACTGTTTACCATTTCCATATTTGCAAATTCATTTACTAGCTAACATTTATTTGTAACCTTAAAATCCACACTCCTGGCACTTTCATAGTCAATTCCAACATATGAGGAATAGTAAAAAAATTAAGTTACTAGATGCCTAGGTTCCCAGTTGAAATAGAACAATGTAATGCTCTACCTTCTTGTTTAAGCTCTCAAACTATAAACAACTCTTCTTTTCAATTTATGTAGCGCTACTTTTTTTTGCATTTTTGTGTTTGCAGTTGGTGATTTCACTGTATAAATGGCCTCTATGTCGTGCTAAAGTGCTCTCTAACATTCCTAATCACAAGAAAGCTGTGCTGTGCCTTACAGAAAAAATACATGTTAGATAAGCTTCATTCAGGCATAATTTATAGTGCTGTTGACCCTGAGTTCAATGTTAATGAATCAACAATATATATTAAATGAGACATCATTAACAGACACATGCATAAAACAAGGATTGATTGGTTGACAAAAATTGCGACCAGAGGCTTACAGGAACTACCATGAATTTCCCCTAGGAGTAACGGAATAATGGTTCATTACTCACTGATTCAATGTTGGTAAACTCTATACAACATAAATACAGTGAATAGCAAGAATCAACGGTCTGTGTATGGCAGAGGGATGTACAAAATCCTACTGGTTCTGTTTCTCTTACAGAACCCTGAGTAACACACACACCATCCTTCTTCTGGGACATTCATGGTACTTGGTCGAAAACTACTACAAAGAATGAGGTACTGTACAAAGAGGAGTATCCTGTATTCTCCTAGAAAGGGGGCTGACAAACTACCATCACATTTTGTCTTTATCAGTCAAGTTTTATCTTAACACAGACACACTTTCAATTCTGTATTATCTATGGCGGCTTTCATGCTACAGTGGCAAAGTTGAGTAGCTGTAAGACTGACTATGAAGCCTGAAAAGCTGAAAATATTTACTATTTGGCCCTTTCTAGAAAGATAATGCTAGTCCCTGTACTAGAATATTACAGCACACAAATAGTCTAGTAGATGTGGGTATATACTGAACCTAATAATAAAAATTATCTATCAGATAGTTTCATAATCTTTCAACTATAAATAATGCAGTTAATTCAGTGTTGTTTTTAATATACATAAATCATTACTAAAGTTCTTTGGCAATGGAATTGGCATTATGGTACTCTGAACAGTTCAAATCTTGCAGAAATACAAAAAGAAATCTCTGAGGTGGGTTAACTCCTCAGCCACAGTTAACAAGTACAGAAATAAAAGAATGGTGCTATCATATTAAGTGGTCAACAATAAAGATACAAGATTTTATCTGAACTGTACAGTGAGAGATACATCTCGAACTTCCAGCCAAAGTGTAGATAGATACACTTTGCTTCTTCGCATAACTGAAAGAGACACAACAAATTTAAAACAAAAAAAAAAAACAGAACTGCCAGAAAATCAACAGTATGGAAGTCGGACAACCAAGGAATTAAAGAAGAAATATTCATTCAGACTGATAGGAGGGGCAGAGAGGACACATGGCAAGGCAGAGGCTGGTGGTCCCACATCTGCATGCAGATAAACCAGGGGGAATGACTAGGGAGTGAGAGAGACCATGCAACCCAGGGTTCCAATGCTGAAAAAGAAAACCTCAAAACCTCTGGCTGTAAAAATCTATGGGGGTTCCAGCAGTGGGAGAAACTCCCAGCCCCACAGGAGAGTTGAATGGAGAGACCCACAGGTCTCAAACCTGTACACAAATCCACCCTCTTGGGAATCAGCACCAAAGGGCCTGATTTGCTTGTAGGTAGCAGAAGAAGTGACTGAAAACTAGCCGAGAGCCAAGCAAGCAGCATTTTTCCCTCTCTGACCCATCCCCACAAACAGCACCACAACACACAAATGTGAGTTGTCCCACCATCATGAATACCTAAAACTCTGCCCCTTACAACATAACAGGTGTGCAGAGACAAAGAAATATAGCCTAAATGAAAGAACAAATCAAATCTTAAAAAAAAAAAAAAAGAACTAAGCAATGAAGAGTTAGCCAACCTATCAGTTGCAGAGTTCAAAACACTGGTAATCAGGATGCTCACAGAAATGGTTGAGTATAGTCACAAAATAGAGGAAAAACTGAAGGCTATGCAAAGTGAAATAAAGGAAAATGTATAGGGAACCCACAGTAAAGGGAAGGAAACCAGGACTCAAATCAACAAGTTGGAGCAGAAGGAAGAAATAAACATTCAACCAGAACAGAATGAAGAAACAAGAATTTTAAAAAATGAGGAAAGGCTGAGGAACCTCCGGGACATTTAAATGTTCCAACATCCGAATCATAGGGGTTCCAGAAGGAGAAGAGGAAGAGCAAGAAATGGAAAATTTATTTGAAAAATTAATGAAGAACTTCCCCAATTTGGCAAGGGAAATAGACTTCCAGGAACTCCAGGAAGCTCAGAGAGTCCCAGAGAAGTTGGACCCAAGGAAGCACACACCAAGGCACATCATAATTACATTATTCAAGATTAAAGATAAGGAAACAATCTTAAAAGCAGCAAGAGAAAGGGATATAGTCTACAAAAGCATTACCAAGACTCTCAGTTGATTTCTCAAAAGAAACCTTACAGGCAAGAAGAGGCTGGAAAGAAGTATTCAAAGTTATGAAAGGCAAGGACCTACATCCAAGATTATTCTGTGCAGCAAAGCTATCATTTAGAATGGTAGGGTATATAAAGTGCTTCCTAGATAAGGTCAAGTTAAAGGAGTTCATCACCATCAAGCCCATTTACATGAAATGTTAAAGGGACTTATCGAAGAAAAAGAAGATGATCAAAACTATGAACAGTAAAATGACAAGAAACTCACAAATATTAACAACTGAATCTAAAAAAAAGAAAAGAAAAACAAACTAGGCAAACAACTAGAACAGGAACAGAACCACAGAAATGGAGATGATGTAGAGGGTTATCAGTGGGGAAGCGAAGGGGCAGAATGGGGGAAAATGTACAGGGAATAAGAAGCATAAACGGTAGGTACAAAATAGACAGGGGGAGGTTAAGAATAGTATGGGGAATGGAGAAGCCAAAGAACTTACATGTACAACCCATGGACATGAACTAAAGGGGGGAATGCTGGTGGGAGGTGGGGTTCAGGACAGAGAAGAATAAAGGGGAGAAAAAAAATGGGACAACTATAATAGCATAATCAATAAAATATACTTTAAAAAAGAGAAATACATCTCAAAAAATACTTTTTTTGTTTTCTGGTCAAGATGGCAGCATTGGTAAACACAGCTCACCTCCTCACACCACCACATCAAAATTATAACTAAACTAGAGAACAACCATCACTCAGAACTGGCAGAAATTGAGGCAAAATGGGGAAGCCTGACAACTACATAATTAAAGAAGCCACATCCATGCAGATTGGTAGGAGGAGTGGAGATGCGGAACAGGCTGGTCCCATATTCACACCGGGTAAATAAAAATGCAGGAGGGATATCATGGGAGCAAGGAGTCGCAGCCCCACACCAGGCCCCTAGCCAAGGGTTCCAGTGCCAGAAAGATACGTCCCCACAATTTCTGGCTGCAAAATCCATCAGGGATTGATCAGTGGAAGAAAATCCAGGAGTCCCAAGAAGTTCCTCTTAAAGAACACCTGAACTTACTCGGACTCACCTGTCTGAGCTCCAGCATTGGGGAAGCAGGTTGAAAGGCCCCTTGGCATACGGGAAGAAACTGCAGTGCCTGGCATCAAGGCGAGAGCGGACGGACAGCTTCCTTTCAGACAGAAGGGTAGGCAGAGCCAGAGCTGGTAGGGAGGTGCCCTATCTGAGACTCCATTAACTTAACTGACACAGTTTGCCCCACCCTGGAGATGGCCTGAGGCTCTGTCCCAGCCAACTTATAGCTGTTAACAGTTCTTTTCCATATGAATGGATGGTCTTGTCTCAAGCTTTGCAACTGCATAAAAACTTTCAAACAAAAGAGCTGCCTCATTGAGCCCCCAGCCACCATACCTCTTGCTAAGTGGCCCCAGGCACAGCTCTAGCAGCAGCCAGCCTAGATTCACAGCTCAGCTTTGCCTGAAAATCTCCAAGCCCAGACAAGTTGCAGCCATCTCAGATTGCTTTGTAGCTCAGGCAGGATGGCCCCAAGCAAAACATAGGTAGGGGCTGACTTTGGCCTTCACGCTCAGGAACTCCAGGAGCTGTAAACCCAATGGCTAACTACAGACCACATCAGAGCAGAGCACCACCATCCTGCCCCTGTACAGCTGATACTCCACGGAGGGCAGTGGTTGGTGGTCAGTGGTCACAGCCGATCCTTGCAACTGACTAGCCTGGGTAAATCCCTGTCATTGACCTGTCAACAGTAATCAAGCCTTGACTACAAGAGGAAGGTGTACTCACCCCACATGAAGGGCACACCTCGAGTACCCAGCTTGGGGGATAGGGGAGTGTGCACCACTGGACTCCACCGGACACCTACATTAGGCCATGCTACCAAGACAGGAGTCAAGCAGCTCTACCTAATATATAGAAACAAATATAGGCAGGCAGCCAAAATGTAAAGACAAAGAAACATGGCCCAAATGAAAGAACAGATCAAAATTCCAGAAAAAGAGCTCAATGAAATGGAGATAAGCAATCTATCAGAGGCAGAGTTCAAAACACTGATTATAAGGATGCTCAGGGAACTTAGTGAGGACCTTAACAGCATACAAAAGATCCAGTCAGAAATGAAGGATACACTAACTGAAATAAAGAACAGCTTACAGGTAAACAACAGTAGAGTGGATGGAGGTGAGAATCAAATCAATGGTATGGAACATAAGGAAGAAACAAAACAACTAATCAGAAAAACAAAAAGAAAATGGAGTCCAAAAAAATGAGAATAGTATAAGCAGCCTCTTGGACAACTTTAAGAGGTCTAACATTTCCATCATGGGGTGCCAGAAGGAGAAGAGAAAGAGCAAGAAATTGGAAATCTATTTTAAAAAATAATGAAAAAAAAAAAAAAAACTTTCCTAATGTGGTGAAGGAAATAGACATGTAAGTCCAAGAATCATAAAGAGTCCCAAACAAGAGGATGCAAAGAGGCCCACTCCAAGATAAATCATAATTAAAATGCCAAAGATTAAAGATAAAGACACAAACTTAAAAGCAGCAAGATAAAAGCAGATAATTACCTACAAAGAAGTTTTCATAAGACTGTCAGCTGATTTCTGAAGAGAAACCTTGTGGGCTAGAAGGGATTGGCAAGAAATATTCAAAGTCACGAAAAACAGGACATACATCCATGACTGCTCTACCCAGCAAAACTATCATTTAGCATCGAAGGGCAGATAAAACCTTCCCAGACTAGAAAAACTGGAGGATGTCATCATCACCAAACCATTATTATATGAAGTGTTAAAGGGACTTATTTAAGAACGATGTCAAAGTCATGAACAGTAAAATAGCAACATATAATACTTGTCAACAACTGAATCTAAGAAACACACCAAGCAAACAAGAAGAACAGAGACAGAATCATGGATACAAAGAGCATTTTGATGGCTGCCAGATGGGAGGCGATTTGGGGGGAATGAGTGAGAGGTGAGGAGATTAAGAAGTGCTAGATAGTTGCATAATAGCCACGGGGTGTAAAGTACAGTATAGAAAACGGAGCAGCCAAAGAACTTATACCCCTGACCCATGGACATGAACAATGGTGTGGGAATGGCTTGAGGAAGTTGAAGTGTGCTAGGAGTAGGAGAGAAAGGGGGAAAAACTGGACAACTGTAGTAGCATAATCAATAAAATATAAAAAATAAAATAAAAATGCTTTTTCTATTACTTAGAAGGAAATGCAAGTAAATGCATAGTAGCTAAAATGCTATGCAAAGCAAAATTTTCACTTCAAGCTTGTAGAAGCTAAAAATTATAATCCAACTACATTCTAGAATTTGCCTTGATTTGCTTCTGTTAAGGCAAACCGCTGCAACTTTCTAAGCCCCCGGAATCTCAAATGCTTAACACAGTTAAGCTTTGTTCCTCATTACTGTTAAGCTTGGTGCAGTGCAGCCAGCCCTGCCCCTATTTATAGCTCTGCCCCATGGAACATGTGGCCTCATGGTTGTAACCTGGGAGAAGATAAAGATGGAAGGAGCACCACGGCTCTTACATTTCTCTGCCCGAAAGGGACACACCTCACTGCCACTCACAGTCCATTGATGGAGACTAACTGCAAGGGAGGAAGGGAAAGGAAGCAGCAGAGCTGGTAGAATGCCCACAGTACGGTAGTCTTCTCCACCACGGGAACCAAACCAGTAAGGGGTGGGCTGCGAGGCCTTTACAAAGCTTTCTTCCCTGTTTGAGTCACCCTGTGTCAGCTTCCACGTGCCTGTAGTAAGATATGCATGCAGTATGGATCAAAGGTAATTCGTTATATGGCTCCTTGCTATTTGAAATTTTTTTCTCCCAATTCAGTAAATATTTTTAAGTGCTTACATTAGGCCATGCATTGCTCTACTTGCATAAAACAAAATGAGATTTCTAAACTCAAGACACTTATAATCTTGTGGGAGAAGAAAAACAAGAATAAAAACATAAGTAAATGACATATTTTTTAACAGGTTTTGTTTCTTTTTCAGTTTTACTGAGATATAATCAACATACAACACTGTGTAAGTTTATCATGTACAGTGTAATGATTTGGCTTATAGATATGAAATGATTATCACAAGGTTAGTTAATATCCATCATCTCATAATAGATTTTTTTAAAAAGGGAAAAATGTTTCTTTCCTTGTGATGAGAACTTTTAGGGTTTACTCTTTAAGCAACTTTCAAATACACCATACAGCAGTGTTAACTATAGTCATCATGTTTTACATTTGATCCCTAGTACTTATAATTGGAAGACTGTACCTTTTGACCACTTTTCTCAAAATTTCCCACCTCCATCCCAGGTCTCTGGTTATCACAAATAATCTTGTTTCTTTTTCTATGAGTTTGGTGAGGTGTTTTATTGTGGGGTTTTTTTTTCAGATCCCACATATCAGTGAGCTCATACAGTATTTGTCTTTCTCTGTCTGACTGACTTCACTTAGCATAACGATCTCAAGGTCCATCCATGTTGTTGCAAATGGCACAATGACTCAATATGTTAAAGGTGACCATTACTGTAGGGGAAAAAACATAGTAGAATAAAGTCAGAGAGTGCTGGGGTTGGAGGTTACACATTGTTTCATTTCCTACTCTTGCTGTATAAATTACCACAAATTTAATAGTTTAGCACAGTACAAATGTATAATCTTGTAGTTTGGAAGTCAGAAGTCCAGATGGTTTTCACTGGCCTAAAATCGAGGTATAAGCAGGGGTATGTTCCTTCTGGAAGCTCTAGGCTTCTAGAGGCTCCCTGCATTCTTTGGCCCATGGCTGAATCACTCCTACCTCTGCCTCCATTGTCACATCTTTTCTCACTCTGGCCCTTCCATCTCCCTCTCACAAGGACCCTTGTGATTACATTGGTCCCATTCAGATAATCCAGGACAGTCTCTCCATCTCAAGACTCCATAATTTAGTCACATCTGCAAATCCCTATTACCACGTAGGGTATCATATTCACAGTTTCTAGGGATTAGGGAATACGGACATCCTGGGATGAGAGGTCATTGTTCAGCTTACCTCATCCATTAAATAGTTTTCATGGTAAACCTCATTGAGGGAGTAATAATGGAACCAAAATGTGGAGGAAGAGATGGAGTTAGTAAAGGCCCTACAGTAGGAACACCTCTACAGTATTCCAGAAATGCACAGAGGTCCACATGAATGAAATGGAGTGAGTTTGAGACATGTAGGGCATGAAATCAAAAGGTAATGCAAGGCAACTTTGAGTCATGCCTTGCAACTTTTAAGATTTAGGATTTTTCCTTTTCGAAATTGGAAGCCATTAGATAGTTTTGGTTAGAGGAGTGATGGGATCTTATCACTCTGGCTCCTGATTGGAGAATAGAATCCAATAATGCAAAGGGGACAGAAGCAGGGAAAGAAAATAAAAATTGAACTGAACAAAGTTAAACAGGTGGGAAAATTTCTTTCAAGACAACTGCGATAGGTAAGAGTGGTCCCAATACAGTCTGAGCTCAATTCCATGGAAACAAAAGTCAGTGGGGTTTTTAAGAACTTTTAAAGGTTGTTTGCATTTGCTAGTTGACCAAAAAACAGTGAACTATCGCATATCTTCAAGATAGGAGGTGGTTTTACAACTGGAGCAAGGTGCCCACTGCAAAGTCTAGGCTCCTACCTTCCCACCAATACTGGAACTTAGAGGTGTTATTTTCCTGGATGATTATGTCTTTAAAAAGATAGCTTAGAGGTCCTTGAAAAAAATTACTGGGCTGTAAAACTGGCAAGAGACTGTTAAAATGGCTTACATTAAAAGAGGCACTTTTACAATTACAGGTTTTGTAAAGTAAGTGTTCAAGAAAAGGGAGGCTGGGAATTCTTTTATTATCTTCTTTCAATTTCTTGCTTTCTCTCTTCTGCCACCACCCCCATGATGTGAATGTTGGTGTGCTTGAACTTGTTCCAGAGGCTCCTTACATTGCGCTCATTTTTTTGGATTCTTTTTTCTTTTTTCTGTTCTGATTGGATGTTTTTTGCTTCCTTATATTCCAGATAGCTGATTTGATTCTTGGATTCATCTTCTCTACAATTCTCTGTAAATTATCTTTATTTCAGTTAATGTATTCTTCCTTTCGGACTGGTTCTTTTTTATGATTTCCACATCCTTCATATGCTATTGAAATTCTCACTATAAAAAAGAATCCCATCTAAAGTTTAGACAAGCTGAGGAGAACACTAAAGCCTTCTTGGTCAGAGACTTTCAGTAAGTAAGTGAAAGTAATGATAGTTTGGGCCGGACTGGTAGCTGTGGATATGATGAGAAAGAGATGGATTCTAGATACACTTTGAAGGTAGAGGCAAATAATTCATAGAAGGATTGGACGTGGGGTTCCAAAGAAGGGGAGGACTCAAGGACAATGCCAAGGTCATTCTACATACACCCTCACATGTGAACAACTGTGCTATCTTGAGCTTTTTCTGCCTTGGTAAGGAATCCTGTGAGAGAATCCTCATAGTCATAAGGAAGAAATAAAATAATGCTTGCAAATTGCTGAACAGTGTTTATCACTTATAAGTTTTCAATAATATCTTTGGTAAATTTTGTAGGTATTATTTCATTATCTTTCGATGGTATTACAGAGGCGAAACCTAATGTTTATACCTTTTCAGGTAATTTGCTGGATATTAGTAGGAACACTACTGGAATATCAAAAAATTGCCAATATTTTCTCAGTATGTTTCTCCTCTAATTGATTTCTCCTGAAACATCATATTTTTTCTGTTCACTTTTCCAGATCCATAGTTAATGCAGGAAACATCTGTGTAATTTTATATTTAATGTATTTATTACTTTTTTAGAAATAAGAAAATCATCTTTAGTAACATCTCCTTATCCAATTTACCTTATCTTCCTTTATTTTCTGTTTGCTTTATTCTATTCCTTTGGGAGATCCTTTCTAGTTTATTCTTCAAATCAAAAGTTGATTTAATTTAATTTTCCACAGTGTCATTTTTGCCTTTTATTGTTTCCCTAGTATAGCATTTTAGGTTGCCTGAGATCATTTCTTACCTTGTGAGTCTGCATTTTCACCTAATCCTCTTTTTATCTTGTCTTGTTTTTGAACATGATTCTCTGTTACATAGAAAACCTTCTTATAGCCTATAGGGATCATCAAGGTTGCTTTGAATTCTGAAATACATCTTTTGCTGAGATTCGCTCTTTGTCAGAATCTTCAAGGAAGACTGTTCCCTTTCCTAAGATGTTCCCTTTTCTAAGTCTTACAGAGCTTTTCCCAGCATCTCCTTGTCCATTGTTTTCTGCTTATTCCTTCTAGCAAAGGGAAAGTATTCTCTTCTCTTTTTATTTTCCAAATCTATGATTCTGGGATAATTTGTGTTCACACAGAGGATTTTTTCAAACCCTTTCTCAAGTCTAAAGCTAAATATAAGTATGTTGTTTTTTGCTATTAGCCCATATCCCAGGGACCAGTCGGCTTTCTTTCAGTGCAATAATGTGATAAAGTGATGGATTCCCTCCTCATTCAGTGTCCTGCTCTATAATATGCTGAGAAGATACACCACGGGATCCACAATGCACTACCAACTCTCCCAACTCTCTTGCAGTGATCTGCTTAGGAGAATTTTACAAACAGAAATGCAGTGTTCCACAACCAGGTCTCTCATTTCCTTCATCCCTAGGGTTTTCTTTTAGGAGTTTAGTTTCTGAATACATGTATTAGCAGTATTGGCAGAGATGCAACACTTCATTGTATGTCATTCAGTAGATATTATTGGACGTTGAGGAAGACTGACCAGGGTCTGCTGAGCATTTTAAAACCAGTATTCTCACTATGATCTTTGTCTGGGGGAAGGGTGCTTGAAGCCACGTGGAGCAGTCTCTATTTCCCATCTGCTACTTCTTCTTGGTCCCATCATCTCCCCTGCCACGCACCAAGACGGTACTCCATGCCAGAGGGTTTAACTTCCGAGTTAATCTGAGGCTCCTCAGATTTCTAACTATCATCACTGTTTCTTTCACAAATGTTGCCAGAACTGTGTTTGAAAATTTTTTACATCTCTGTTCAACACTTACAATTCTGAATTAGAGGTTTTTAGTAGAAGAGTAAAATGATAAAATGTGTATTTCAAAAAATTAGTCTGGTAGTGTGCAGTGAAACTGATGAGGTCTGTGGTGATTTAGGCACTAATGAGGATGAAAAAGTCACAACAGATGAATATAAGAGAAATTTTAAAAGAGGAATCAAATTTCCTAATAAAGCTAAGTAAAGGCAAAAGATTAGTCAATTATAAAGCCAAGTAAATTTATAAAAAATAAAATAGAGAAACTATTAAGAGTAGAATTCTTACATAAAATTGAGAATGCAGTGTAAAAAACAATAAGGAGTCAGTAGCCAAGACTAAAAGTAAAAAACCAGCAGACATATGAAACACCTAAAGATGTATTGAAGTAACAGACAGTATTACAGGTAAAAAACAAATGGAATTCTTGTCACTGAGAGCTGATCTATGGCACCCTCCTGCTAGAGAATATGAAGTAGAAAAACAGGACTGAATCAGCCGAGAACAGATGGCAGAGTCACATGGAAAGAAACCCATGAAATATGATCAAAAGAATCAGTTTCTATCTCACATTCTGGATGACCCATTTTTAACCTCAGCCAAGTCATTTAATCTCCCTGAGTTTCAGTGCTCCCTTCTCTGTAAATTTAAGTTGAGATACTAAATCGTAATTTGGGGGCACTGACTCTAGAGGCCAGGGTTGAAAAACTGAGACAAGGGTGAACCCAGTGCTGTAATGGGAAAGAAACAACAGGCTGTTGAAAGGAAAACCAACCGACTCCCTCAATAAATTAAATCCCAGTCTTCCAAAGTTGACAACAAATAATAACAGAGATGGGATATCTTCCTGGTAAAGCATGGCTGGCCAACAAATCCCTAACTTTTGCCCCTGGGGCAGGATAGTGGAAGATTTAGCAAAAGATAAGAAACTCCATGGTAAGAGTCAGGGCTTTTGGACTAGCTATCCAATCTCACCTGGAGATTCTCTCTTCATTGCTAATCTCGGAGCCTTAGTATTCAGTTATATTTTGAAAATCTACAGTTTCCCTTACATTTATGCTCCCTACCTCTAAGCCATCACCATCCTGAGAAAATTAGTAATTTGAATGTACAGAATGGTAGTGTGGGTATGACAGGTAATATTGAAGAGCCCTTTTCCCTGCCTTCCAGGAGTTCAGATCCTAACAGAGAAGATGATGACTCTGTTCTAAGTGAGATCAAGAAATTATACACCAGTGCTCTGAATAAAATATTTGAACAGTTACAGAACTGGCACTCTTTATTGTGTCTACCGTTTGCTTCAAAATGTTTGATTATACCATTTTGAGCTACTCTGCATTCATTTTCCAAATCATGGCTTTGTAATTGACTATCAATGATGCTAAACATTATTTTTTT